>PVIR01015917.1:0-37961 GCA_004026965.1 Petromus typicus
AAAATAAACTGTAGTTAGTGGTTCAACATTTAAGTATCTATGTGCATGAAAAGCAAAGACACAGCCCCCCACTCTTCAATGCTATTTGTTGTTGGAATGTAGAAAGACCTAGCAAAGAACAAGAGCAGTGATGGTTAACTGAGCTGCAGTATCAGTCACCCAGATGATTATCTACCCAAAGTCCTTCCAAATCTCCTGAGCCAGCAGAACATCCCGAATTTCTCTCCAGCTCTACATTTCCTTAAGACAGACATTCAGCTCACTCCAGTGCTTTGTTATGTAGCAGTTTCCTCTGACAGGAAAGAATGAAGTGTTTGCCAATGAAATAGCTAATCCCACAAAACACAACAGACACTGTATGTCCTAGAGCTGGGATCCAAAGAAATAATTTTCAAACCACAAACAGAATGTTTGATCATGGAAACACTTCAGTTTAATGGCCTTTCCTCAGCTTAAAATAAAAGCACTTTGAAGCACACTTTCTTTGTACTTTCTTATGTCACTACATAACACCAAGAAAACCTGCATTTGTACTTTCTCAAAGGTCCTGTTTCCTAGACGCAAACCAGCCTCCGGCGCTCAAGCCAGAGCCCTTTCCCTCCCCTTCCGCAGACAAGAATGTCCTGACATAAACCCATGTCTTCACCCCTGCTACGCCCAGACCACGCAACAGGGGAGAAACTGAGCTATTTTAAAGGTTATAGGCTGGGCACACTCAGAGATTAACAATAACAGCTATAACAATACACTATGATTCTTTTTTCAGTACCAGGGATAGAACTCACAACCCTGAGCTTGCAAGGCAAGCAGAGCACTACTGAGCTAAATCCCTAGCCTGTCACAATATACTCTAACAAAATTCACTCCATTTCTGAATTGTTTATTTCTACAAGGTCCCACTTAACATGTTCAGACTGCAGTTAAAAGCACAGGAAGTAATAAGCAAGTAAGCCTAGTGACTATTACCTCTATGACTACCTGAAATGTTACCACTAAGTTTAAAAGCAGCTCTTAGCTAGTGAGTAGAAAATACAATAGCAGCGACCAGCAGCCTACACTTCCGCAGGATCCCACAGTAGAGCTGGACAGCAGGGTCTGTGTGTGCCTGTGGCACATCCAAGGCGCCCAGGGGGCTCTAAGAGGCTCATCTGTCCTTAACATCCCCGGGGGAGGAGGGGGGGAGACAAAGCTGTTGTCTTTATTTCCTTGTTTATTTCATGTGTTTAATTAATAAGAGATACACTCTTCTGTGCATAAGCTGTCCAAAAGTTAGTCAATTTGGAGAGACCTACACTCGGTTTTGGCAGCACTTTGTTATATTTTTTTACCTGAACTAAATCTGAACTTGTTTACAGCTCCTAATCATACACAGCAGGGGAAGCTACCCTGACATCAAAATCTTGCAACAGATAAACCTCAAGGTAGGTGATTAATCTAATTTATTAGCAAGATCAACATATGCATACACCTGGTGTAGTGACACAAACTTGTAATCCCAGTACTCCAGAGCTGAGGCAGGATGACAGTGGTGAATTCAAGACCAGCCTGAGCTACATGGTGAGTTCAAAGCCAGCCTGAAGTACATAGTGAGGCCCTGTCTCGAAAGCCAAACCAAAAAACAAGCAAACAAACAAAAAATTCCACCATGTGTACTGGGTAAGCCCTGGTGTACAAGAACGTACTGTACACACAGAAGTCAGACCATTGGCTCCGGACCCCAAGCAGGGTGAAGTCTGTACACTCCAGAAAAGACCGCAATGGAGGGGTGTCTAGACCCCAAGGCAAGCTGCACCAGAAGGAAAGCTTGAAGAAATACAGAGACAACCACCACCTCGCCCAACTTAAGATTCTCAGAACTACATATCCACCATTCAGCACAGCCAAAGCAGGCACCCAGAATCGCCATTTTAAACACACATAATCTCAGATCATCCACGGAAATTCAACTAACCCATCAGCTGGGTCCTGAGAGAAGACAGCTATGCAGTGTGGAGAGGCGAAAGCAGCACTCTGAGGGTTCCACCAGGAAACGGAAAGCAATCAGGTCGGAGAAAAGCATTCCCAGCTCTTTCTACCTCTTCGCCTAGTTGCTCTGGGTTTTTCAATACTCTTTCCCTACCGAGTTCCTGGCACCGCCGACAATACCTAGTCCTCTCTGTATCTGCTCCATTACCTCTGTCTTGGCTCCAAAATTCCCGATCTTTATCCCCAGTCAGAATTCTCACTGGATCCCAATGTATGTTCTCAGTTTGGCCCCCTGAATGACCTACTGCACACCAAAGTGTGAATGTCTGACAGTCTAAACCTGGAGGTGTTTAAGATATTTAAGAGATATACTTTGAGCCTATGGAAACTGGTGATAGAATTCTGACTCATAACAGACAGGTGTCCAAACTCATCCGCCTTGTTTTTTCTAACCCCATGACCCATGGGCTTTGTAACCAGCCACAAGCATTTCCCTGACACTAAAAACAGCCTGCAGGAATAGAGTGCTGGGACACAGCTCTATCCCCTCCCTGCTACACAAGCTGGGCTGCGCTGACAAGTTATTTAACATTTCTGGGCCTCCCTTTCTTTACCTGTAAAATGATTAACACGAACTCCCAACTGGCCAGAAAAAAGAAAAATCAGTGAAATCTGTACTGAGGCCCTGAAATGACCTCAGTCCCACAGTCCTATTCCCAGCACCACCAGGAAAAAGTTAAAACAGCCCACACCATATTTTGTCCTATGGGTACCAATGGGCACAGAGAGTGCCACGGAACATGTGGAACTGGAGGTAGCCTGAGCTTGTCCCCTGTACTCCACGGTGCCCGGAAGGTCAGGCACACGGCCTCTGAGCCATCCTATGGGCTCCACACATGGCACTCCACTCCGACACGACAGAGCAGCAGATCCTGACGGTCTCCACACTTCCTGTCGGTGCCTCCACACTTCCTGTCGGTGCCTCCACACTTCCTGTTGGCGCTGTTTCTGGGGGCAGCCAGCCCAAAGCACGGGTCCACCAGTTCCATACCCCACACATACCCCTAAGGCACAACTACTTTGTCAGTTTAAAAGATGGGAGGAAAAGGAAGAAGGACAGGGAAAAGGAGAAGGTGGGAGGAGGGGAACAGGGGCAAGGAGGAGGAAAACAAACACCCCTGTTTATCACTTCCAGTCCCTGGAATTTACTCTCCTTTCTCTCTCTTTCATGTTCCTTCATTTACTTAGCAACTCTTCTGTGCCTCACTCAGAGGAATTCAGAGAACTGCCTCACCCTGACCCTCCAGAGCTCACCACAGCACCGTGGATGTCAAACGGAGTCTCTCCTCAACACTAAGCAGAGTCCAGGGTCTGTAACAGTCCCAGCTCTCAGAAAGTTTAAACACCAGCACCCAAGTTTCAGCCTAACAGGACTTGGTCCCACCCACTCTTCCCCCAGCTTTCATTAGTGAAGTTCTTCCTAATCACTGGCGTTGCTAACCCGCTGACACTGCAGCCGATGACCTAATACAGCCGGCATACTTCGGCTGGACAAACCGGACGGGGATGCAGACCAAAGTGACAGCAGTTCTCTTTCCTCACATTTTTCAGCAGAAAATCCCACAGAGAGGACCCAGGGATTTAACTCAGTGGGTCTAGCATCTGCCTGGCAAGTGCAAGGTCCCGGGTTCAATCCCTAGTACCACATATCACTATGCCAGGCATAGTGGCTCACACCTGTAATCCCAGCACTCAGGAGACTGAAGCAGGAGAACTGCTATGAGTTCAAGGCTAGCCTGGGCTACATGGTGAGTTCAGAGCCATCCTGAACTACAAAATGAGGCCCTGTCTTCAAAAAAAAAAAAATCTCACAGAGAAATTCATCTTCACAGAATAAATGACTAACAAGTCCCCAAAACTGGGAAAGCTGAAAGTACTAAAGAAGATGCAATTTCAACTGCCTTTCTTAAATCCTTAAGTTTTGTGGATTATCAAATTTGCACCACAAGGTGACTGAATTTTTTAAAGGATACTGTCAAATAAAAATAAAGTATTCTATGCAAAAGTACACAAAGAAACATCACAGATCTCTTCCTCAACCTGTAACACTACAAGTCTAAGTATTTATAGATTTCTGGGTTGGGAGATAAGTGCATTCGGATGAGAACATTGCTGAGTGGCATAGCACTTCCCTCGCAAGTTCAAGGCCCTGGCTTGACTCCTGGCAGTGAAAAGGGATAAAAGGAATGTACATATTAGACATACATTCCAATTATTATTTTAATATTACACTATGTGTACATATATTGTGTCTCTATATATAATATATATACTATAGTATGTATATATACGATAGATAGTATGCATATTGCAACCAATCACTCCTGCTGAGAGCATAAATTGGGTCAGTGGCCAGAAGATACCCTCCTCTGGCTCTACTTCCCATTCTCCAAACACTGCAACCCTTTGTTCATTGTATCAGCTACTGTAAACTGTTTGGACGTCTATTGTTAGCCCTGGCCGACTCTGAGTCTGGACTGAAAGAGATAAAATGGGATTCTGTCACTGTATTTCTTGCACATTCAAATCTAAGTAAATTCTGCAAACAGCCATCTCCCTCTAACTGCTAACCCACTATCCAACAGTTACTGGTCACACTTAACTCTGCACTAGAGATCCGCTCTCTCAACACTTCACGTTTCCTTGCAAAAAGCCTTCCAAAGTAGCACCGCACACAGAAATCTTGAAATACAATGTTCTATGATTACAATTACACACTACATTTACCAATAAAATAAAATGTTTACTCTTTAGCTAGCCACATTAACAGTAACAGTTAAAAAGGGCAGAATTCTAGGGAAGATTATTTGAATGAGAGAGATTTTCTGACATTTAAAAGTCAAAACGTTCTTGCCAAGTGTGATAAAGAGAACACTGCTAGATGTGATTTAAGATTTTTAAACATCTGTAGAGGGGTATGGTGCCACATCCCTGTAGTCCTACCACTCTGGAAGGCTGAGGCAGGGGGTCACAATAAGAAACCGTAAGCCTGGCACTAACTATATACCTCATTGCAACCTTGGGAAGTTCTGATCATTTCTAGGTGCTGACAGTGGAGCCCAGTTCGCGCAACTAGTCCAGGCCATGTCCCCAAACAAACAACAGGAGGTTTGCCTAGGAATTCAGCTCAGAGCAGGGGCCATGAGTTTATTTCTCAGGATTTCTGAGCATTTCAAAGCAATATGTTATAGCTCAAATTTTTAAAAAGACAAAGTAGAAAACAGACAGAAACTACTGTCAACATTTGGTGCACCAGAGTGCTCTGTCAGCACAAGATTTTGAGAAACAAGCTAGAAAAACAGATTTTCTTCCCATTTCATAGGTTAAAAGGTAAAAGTTAAAGACATGAAAAAAATGGAGCACATTATAAAACAGGTTTATAAGTTCCCTTTTACTGTATTAAAAACTACCAGATTAGAGTGACTTCAACAAGAAAACATGTATTGGGATTCACAAAGTCATACATCAAAGCAGCAATTCTTAGAATTAAATCACCTTTAACAGCCACATTTACTCGTAGGCTTGAAAATTATGATTTTTCTTTCTTTTGCGGTACTTGCAGATGGACAGGCATGACGAGCTGGCACTCTCTTACTGAGTTACATTTCTGGACTATAAAAGAAAACTTCCCAAGGTAACTGTCCTAGTGAAGTACCTGGAATCTCAGCACAGGGGAGGCACTGAGGTCCTCCTGCAGGAACAGCACCTTCCCGGCCAGCAGCACGCGCAGCAGCTGCAGCACCTGCGCCACACCAGGTGACTCAACTCAAAGGAGGATTCTGAGCATGCGCCCTGGAGATCAGTCTGGTGACTGCAGTCTCACTGAGTTCTCCAGGAACAGGTTGAAAATAAACCGTAACCCTAGCACTAACTACACACCTCACTGCAACCTTGGGAAATTCTGGGTCATTTCTGGGTGCGGACACTGAGCTTCTGTTACTATCAGACGCAGAAGCCTCCAAACCCCTTGACTCTGCCAAAGGCCCAGTGAAGCAGAGCTCTTTGTTTTTCTTTGTGACAGCAAGCTGGACTTCCGAGACACAGGCCATCTCCCAAGCGCCTTGCCATGTCACCTACCCAGGCTCCAGTTGCGAGGGAAGATCTGGGGCAAGGAGAGTTCTGAAAGCCAAGGTGAGCCCCTGGCTCTCACCCCAACAGCCTCCCCACTCCACAGTCAGTCTCGTTCTAGAAATACAGGAGCAGGAACCACATGCGTTTTCTGACAGCCCTGAATCACCAGGTACCATACATGCTCTATAGCTGAGAAAACCAAACAGGAAGAAATATGTAATCGCCCTAGCTCAGGGAAGCAAGAGACAAGACAATAGATTCACACACCCAGGTCTGTCTGACTTCCAAGTTATAAAATGAAAGTTAAACATATGTCTAACTCATGGCCCATGAATTGTACTCCATGGAATTTACATATAATAAATAAGGAGATGGCCATGCTCAAAACAATGTATACACAATTCTCACAGGAACTTTACTCATAATAGCAAGAAATCTGAAAACAACTCAAGTATTCATTGACAGGAGAATAAACTATGATAAAAGGATATAAATGGAGTATTACTCAGCAAAAAAAAAGAACTGCAAATTCTCACATAATAACAATGATGAATTCCACAGATTTTAAGTGAGAGAATCCAGACTGTGATGAATGATTTGATTCACAATGGCTCTGTGAAGGTCAAACAAAACTATTTCATCATATGAAGTCAGAAGAGAGGTTCCCATGCAGGTCGGGTTAACAGTTGGACACATGGCAAGACAGAACCTTTAAGAGTAACAGTTTTAGTTTTTGGATCTAGGTAATATCCATGCAGGTGAATACACTTATGGAAAAGCTCGTGCAACTGTGGGACCGGATAATGATGGTGGCTGCATATCACTGTAGAAAACTTAGGATGGTAGATTTAATGTGCATTTTATCATAATAACAAAAAACACTAGTTTGAGTTAGGGCACGAAAAAGAAATCCATCAGCCTCTCCAGTTGAGATTCGAATGTAAATTTAAATAAATGTGCATCTAAATTTTACATCCATAACATAACACAAAAAAGTTAACACAAGAAGTATGTCATTAAGTAAGCAGACCCTGGAGGACACGCCCTACACAGCACTGTCTCTCTGGGAAATTTCTCTCCTTGGAAATATTTCAGGCAAAGTCTTAAACTCCAGTTCTTCAAAACTAACCTTTTCTTCTCCTTCCTGATCCTTCACTCCCCAGTCACCGCCAAACTATGCATTATGCAGAGCAAGTAGACTAAATATTTCTCCCAGACCTTTGGTTAAAATCTGCATTTAGAGCTGGAGGTCAGGGGTACAACACTTGCTTAGCATGCACAAGACCCTAACTATGATCCTTCATACCACAAAAAAATGAATACATAAAATTCCCATTTAGGCTCTGCAAGGACGGTGGCCACTAAAAAAAATTAAGAGGTGCTCAGAGCTTCTTCATTTCGGTGTGTTGCTACTTGTCCATTTTTAGACCGTAACAATAACACCAGGAGGAATAGCACAAATGTTTTTAATTCCATTTCTGGAAAACTTCAATGGGTGTTGAAGATGCCACAAATCTCTCTCTGCTCTTAAAACTCACCCAGACACTAAACAGAGCAGCCCACGGAAGGCAAAGAGCTGTGTCTGAATCTGCTGAAAAACTCAGATGTGTCCGAGGTCAGGCTGAAAGCTGATGACAGCGAGGGCTTTCACGTCAGGCAGCATGGTCTGGGAATGGTAACCGGTAGGCTTGTCTACAGCCCCTGGAAAGGCTCTCCACCGAAGGCCCACCTCCCTTCGGGAGTTCAGGCTACATGTGCCTTCCGTGTGGTCGCTGTGGGAAACTTGATGGGCAAAAGAAGTGCACGTGCAGCTCTGACTGGGAGTGATGGGGAGGAAGAGACCCCAGAACAACTGTCAATACACAGGGCCACACTGGTACTTGGGGAGACTGAAGCAAAATCAGGGCAAACTGAGCCCAGTCTGGGCAACTTGGTGACTTAGCAAGACCCAGCCTCAAAACAAAGGACTGGGAAGCAGGTCCAGCCAAGATACTGGGTTCAATCCCCAATAAGACCAAAAAAAAAAAAAGCAAGCAAGATGGTTGTGGCTCCTGGCTTGGGAGTGAGAAAGAGAATGCAGCACAAACTGCACTGGTACATTATTTAAGCAGCAACTGAATAATAGATCTTTCCCTTGCTCCATGGGCTAACCAGCTGCAAGCTATTCTGGGGTTCCCTGGTTGTCTTTAACAAAAAACTATCTTCAAAGGACAATCAATTCAATCTCTTTTTAAAAGAAAACAAAATAGTGGAAGAAGGAAGAGCGTATCTTAAGATGCTGAGAATCAGCAGAAAATACAGAATGGGGCAGGGGATTTAGCTGAGTGGTTCCAGTGCCTGTCTTGCAAGCACAAGGACTGGGTTCAATCCCCGGTAACCGCATACCATACTGGATGTGGAGACTCACGTCCACCAGCAACCAGTACCACATACCACAGTGCTGGGTATGGTGGCTCATGCCTGTAATCCCAGCACTCGGGAGGCAGAGGCAGGAGGATTGCTGTGATGTGAGTTGGAGGCTGAGCTCAGGGCCAGCCTGAACTTCAAAGTGAGACCCTGTCTCAAAAAACAAAAAAAAAGAAAATACAGAATGTTCTCTAGGGATTACAATCATCACGTAGAAGGCTCAGCATCTTAAGAACCACAGAAAACATTAGAGACTCAACTACAACAGTGCTGGTGAACCTTTTATGGCTGTCATTGATAAATAGCCAGCTGCAACACGTGTGCCAAAGGTTCGCCACCACTGGACTCCAAGAAACTAAGAATTAAGAGTTTAAGTAGGAGACTTCAGTCAGTCCCCTAGCTAATGAGTGGCAAAGCAACACTACCTCTCGTGCCACTCCAAAAAGGGTCTGGGTATAATTTTACAATTTTTGTAAGATTTATTGCCTGTGAAATATTCTCCACCCATTATATAAATGTCAAAAATTCAGTCCTCGAAAGTCTCGGCTGGCCTCTGATGTGTGCTAGTTCGCACCACAGGTCTCTCACACCCAATCCACACAGCAAGGCCTAGTGGAGACGTCTGCTGCTCAGGCAGTTTCTGAGCTGACCAAGATGACTCAAGCTGGGCACAGCTCACGGCTTGGCGGAAGTGACTGAGGACATAGGCAGACAGATAAGGCTGGAGGAAACTCGGGCAGGTGCGTCCCAGCCAATCCTCGGGAGGAAAGGCGCTGGCTGCAGCAGGCCCAAGGAGGGTGACGGAGGAAGCAGGCTTTGAAACTGAGCTCACCACAAAGTTCCTTTTCCGTGATTCATTCTTCTCAAGAACAGGAATGTTTCGTTTGGCTAATTAATTGCCTCCAATAATTTCATTTCGTCTTGCCGGCTATATTTAGGCACAGTCCCACAAGGATTAAGGGCGGGCCAACTGGCTGACTGTTCGCTGCTCTTTCCCCAGGGTGAAACCAGCCACCCAGGTGCTCAGGTGATGCGTGTGACTGTCCTTGTAAGGCCACAAGCAGCAGCTCCTCCTCCCCTCGGCACTTCCTTTAATACTTTGATAATGAATGGCTCTCAGGGAATGGAAACAAACAGCTACATCTGGGACACTATTTCCTCTTGGAGAGACCACAGGTCCTCCAAGTGAAGCCTCCTAGAAGGAGCCAGAGATTCCTGCCCATAACTAATATGCAGGTCTCCCCGCTCAACTTCACTCCACTTTTCTCTCAATTATGCCCTTTTTTTTTTTTTAATTCCCTCCCCATCCCCTTCCCTTTTGCTCTCCCTACTCCCCCTTATCTTTCTTTTGTGTTGCTCCTTATTTATATTTTGGGTTTCTCCTTTATGAGAAACCATGTGATACTTGTATCTGATTTATTTTACTTAACACTATCGTCTCAAGGTATATCCATTTTCCTACACAAGATTCGATTTTATCTTTCTTTATGGAAGAATACTACAATGACAAATACATTAATGGATTTTAATTATTATCCATTCGTTACAGCTTAGTAACTGTTGTCAGCAAAAACAACCATCCCAGTAATTGGCTCCAGCAATAGATTATTTATATTCCTTCCAAGTACTTCTGACTGGACACTACCTCATAGTGAGTCCCCCAGTGACATGTAGTGTCTATGAAATACAGCACACTATAATTAAAACTTCCTAAGATGATGCCATTTGTGTCCTGTGAACATAACGTATACACTTTTATAGCTGTTTAAAATAAATAATAATAATTACCATATTAAACAACTCAACCCTATGTTCACATACACATACAAGTAAGATTTAGTAAACATCTATATTCAAAGACATGTCATAAGGTCTTTGTCATGATGAACAGCATGATCTGAAATGTTTTGGTCAGTCCACCATCAAAAAGTACAAATATTTTATTCAGAGTCTGAGTATGTAGCACCTGTTCCTTAATGTGCCGTAGGCCTGGGTTCAATCCTTAGTACTCTAATCAGGGAAAACAAAAAAGAAACTTATTTTCACTATCTATTGCTGCTTCCAAATGGTACTGAAGAAAGAATATAAACAGAAATCACACCCAGGGATAGTCTAGTTAGGCGAAATGTCAGGCTGAAAGTTAAATATTCATTATTATAAAATGCATCTCACCACTCACTGCAAAACACAACGGCGCAGAAGCTTTGAGGAGACTCGCATTACGTTTCTGACATTAAAGGCCTGATTTAACTTTAACCATCTGGCAGGAGCTTGTACTGATTTACAAGGACTAAAGGGCAAATTACCAGATGAAGGCTTAGGGCTGCCCATCAGTGGTGTACACAGGCACCCAAGGAGAGGCGCTGGTGACTCAAACGGCGTTTTCTCGCTTACCTCCAATACACACCTCGACTGCTTGGCTTTTTAGGTTGAAGTGTTGTTCTCCACCTCAAGACTTTCCCACTCCTATAATACTTGTTAAAGAAACCACAGACCATCAAGAAAGAAACAGGCTGCTGCTATCAATCCATGACACTGCATTTGCCTACAATGTTCAGGGCCCTAGATTCCATCTTTAGCACTGCAAAAATTAGCTAATTAAAAGAAAATTAAAAATCCCTCAAGTTGGTACACTTCCCCCACCACCATCCTCCACCACTGGAGATGAAACCCAGGGACACGATACAAATGAAGTACATACCCACTATATTTTATTCTCAAAGTGTCACTAAATTGCTCAGGCTAGCCTCAAATTTGCAATCCTCCTGCCTCAGCCTCCAAAGTGGCTGAGATTAGGAGTATGCCCTACTGCAAATAGTGTTAGCACAGTTTTGAGAGATAATGAAACATTAAAAGGATGTAAGTGTGAAGCTGTTTGGCATTCTGCACTCCAGCCATGGGCTGGGAGAAAGATTTACTCAAAAATTATTTCCTCCCATCACGTTATATCAAAAATGTCACATGAGAACAATTGCAAATTTGACATTTGGGAATGGCTCGTGGAAAGCAGAGGACAACACTGGGCCAGGAATTCGAAGAGTTGCACAAATACACCCAGGCTTAAGACCCCAAGTCTGGCATCTCCTGCTTTCCTGGCTTCCCTGCCCTCCTAGAGGTCACCGGAAGGCCTGACCGAGGCACACGCAGGTGTCTGAGGAGGGCTCCAGAACTGACTGCCACACTCACTTCCTAGGCAACACTGCCCCAACTCTCAGCTTCCGGTCTTCTTCCGTCACCATTTTTGCCTTTTCTTCTTACTAGTCATCCGCAGAGTATACAAGGTTTTTTTTAAAAACTTATTGTTTTACTTAATATTTATTTTTGTCTCACACCAAGCAATCTAGCTTTAAAAATAATAAATGGGTTTGATGGCTGGCTTTGTTTTTCTCTACTTACAATATTCATGCATAAGAGCTGAAAAATTGAATATAATCCTCTCCGTGGCACCTACAGGTCTTTGTATACCACACTTCACAAAACGCTGAAGGATAGTCAAAAAATGTAGAAAACGCCTGATTAGAGGATCAGGTATTTGGAAGGTATGATAGTCCTTGCTTTTCTTCTCTGAGCTCAAACAGATTTTCCATGTTGACGAGTTTGGGGAACAAGGGTCATGCTGATGGAGACACTAGTCAACTTCAAAAATTAAAAAAAAACAAACTACCCAGGGAGCCGCGATAGTGGGCTGGGGTAGAGCCCCACGGTAAGGTGCTTGTTCAGCATGTGTAAGATACTGAGTTAGACCCCAGCACTGCATAAAAGGTTATTTTAGGTAGCCTGGGCCCAAGCTCATGGAGGCCTTCTAGACTCCGGCTGTCAGCTGCCAGATTCCAGGTGCGTCTGCTAATCCGACAGGAAACACGGGAGCAGGCCTGTCCCAGCTGGGACTCCTGCCTTCCACATATCAGCACAGCAGTGTGCAAGCCTGACTGCTCACAGCCCCCAAAAATAGAAGTAGCAACTGCAATACTGAATATCAGGATCGTGCCTCTGAAATTTGTTATTATAGTTATAATCTTGTTTAAAAGGTCAATGCTAACACCACCTTAGGCTGCCATAAGTGTGGTAGCTAGAGAGGATTCTGCTAAAAAGAATCAGTATGAAAATTCTGGAGGAGGTAAAATGGACATCTAAAGTTTTTTTAACCTTAACAAAGTTCATGTAAACACTGGTGTGTTTAACGGACCAAATGGATGTTAAACCTGACCTTTGAATCTGTTTCTGGCCCTGACCCTTGAATTAGGATTGAGAGACTAACTCATTAAATACCTAGAATAATCATTCTGCTTCCTTCCACCATGTCCAGGACAATCATGGCCTCAGATATTATCATACCACAAGCATCTTCCTCTCAGTGCCCAAACTGGCCAGTCCAAGACATCTTGGCCAACAGTTTTCAAATCCCTCAAAACTGCTAAAAGTCTAAACAATGATGGATGCATTTTATTATAAGTCATCTCCCAATCTAGATAAATTAATGGGTTTAATGTGACATATCGTAGAGATTAAGTAAGGAACTCTTTGATGGCTCATATTGTTGGTAGCAGTCTGTTACAAGTTTCAAGATTACTTACGGTTTCTTTTTTTTTGTTCTGGAAATCGAACTCAGGATGTTGTGCTTACAAGATGGGCACAGTGCCACTGAGCTGAATCCCTGGCCCTAATCTACCTTTTCTAACTCTTTGCTCTGACCCTACACATCCACATCTCGTGCTATATCCCAGCCAAACTATCAAGACGTTTCAAACTACAGAACTACTATTGTACCCAGGGGTAAAGTGACTCAAAGCAGTCCTACCTAATTTCAGAAACTTATGTGCCTCCTAAAAAGACAATCTTCTGAGGAGAAAAAAATGCCCTTGCTGAACTTATGCTCCTATACCAACTCCCCACAACGAACATAATCACTGTGAACTGCCAACGTGTCCAAATAAACTCTTTTTTAAAAAATTATATTTAAGTTAATGATGAGAATTTCATCAGTCTCTTTTGCACTGGGAGCTCTTCCATCAGTTAGCTCTTCCCATCACAGTGCAAAGAACAAGATGAAAAGTTAAATAAATGTAGGAAATGGTCACTGCAAATGGAATTCCCAAGGGCGTGATGTAAAATTTCTATGTGTGACTCAAAAATAGCAGTATTTACTGTGAAGAGGGTAGAGGGCTATTTACTAGGAAACGGGTTCATCTTAGTTTTGGCAAAGTCAAGCCATTAATGGAATTCTTAGGGCGCCTCTCCCAGAGTTCTGTTCCCAGTACTTATGGCCTTTCCAGACTGTGTGCATGCCAGCAGGGCAGGGCACACCTACAACCCCGGCCGTCTGGAAGGCTCCGGCTCATGCAGGAGGGCTGCAAATCGGAGCCCATTTGGAGCTGGGAAACTATCTCAAAATTAAAGATAAATAAAAAGGTTAAAGCTATGGCTCAGTGTGAAGGCCAGGGTTCAATCCCTAGCACCAAAAAATGGAAAAAAACACAACCCCTTATGTTTTGCTTTGCCAACTACCTGTCACCTCCTACCTGTACTTGTGGATCTCACCTACCTTATCTACCCCAAACTCTACATGTAACCCCCAATTAAGTTTTCTACACCATTTTTCCACCATGACTAGCTCTGCTAACTTGGCACCTACTCCGTGCCAGGGTAACTCTATGTCATTTCACTCAGTCCTGACCCAGCCTAACCAGGCAAATCCATTACGAGCCTCATTCTTCCACAGTGCCTTACACTGGAAGCTATCTGTTCAAATATCCATTCTTCCAAGCAAGAAGCCCTCATGGGCTTGCAGAGAGGACAAGCCTATCCTTTGTTGCACTTCTGAATTGCAGAGCATGCATCTACAATGACACACACCCTCCCTCAGCCCCAGGAATCCCTGAACAGAAAGATCACAGTGTGAGTTCTAAAACACTCCGACTCTGGAAGGCAAAAAATCGAGTCTCACTCATCTTTGTATGTACCCACAGAGAGTAATGACAGATCACAGTGTGAGTTCTAAAACACTCCGACTCTGGAAGGCAAAAAATCGAGTCTCACTCATCTTTGTATGTACCCACAGAGAGTAATGACACACTGACGTTTGTTAAGTATTAGCCAAGTGGTACTAAAAAAGCTTCAGCTGTGGGCTGAGGCAAGCTCTTGAAAGCAGGCTAGCAGACCTGGGCCAGATAAGATCCCCAGCACCATAAAAAACAAAACAGAAAAGAGTTGCAACATCATTTCAGAGGAGAAAAATTCCCCTTCAACAACCTTTGGCAGTAGCTCTCAAAAAACCCCTCAAAGCTCCCCTCCCCTTCCCCCATCATCCCAGACCATCTTGTCTATATTTATAAACAGCGTTCACTTAATTTTTTTGTGGGGGGGAAGGATATTGAGGACTGAACCCAGGGCCTTCACACTGAACTACAGTGTATCCCAACCTTTTTTTCAGACAGGGTCTAGGTAAACTGATAAATTGGCCAGGGTGGGCTCAGAATTGCAATTTCCTGCTTCACCTCCCTGAGCTATAGATGTGATGACCACACCTGGCTTCGTTGGTCTCTTAATTACCTGCATGCATTCCCAACAGGACTGTGCCTCTTCCCATCTTTCCATTTGCCACACTAGTTATTCACGAGAACTTATTAAAAATCTGGCTAATGGCATTCTTTAGGCAGGGCATTAAAAGGCACTGGACTACTAATGCAATTACTGCTATGTATAAATTTCTCACGCAAAACGACTCTCTTCCCCAGGTGCACTTGGTGGATGTAACCTCCCGACTCACAACCGTGGACAAAGGCGAAGGGACTGCAGCACATCCATCCGACCACGTAGACAGCTGAGGAACAGGCCTCCCCCTGCCCCCCGCTGGGATTGTGCACAGGGCTGTGCCCGTCCAGGAGGGGATGACGCTCTGCTGAGAACCTCAGGAAAACCACAACCATTTTTACTCAGGCCAGAGAGCTGCCAGGGAAGTAGCTCAGCCTCAGAAATGAAGCGAAAATAGAGGTGGGAGTCTGTATTCCATTACTAAGCCCTGGTGTATTCACTCCAAAGTTCACCCACACTTCAAAAATGCTAACACCCTGTTGCCGAATGGAGACTTCAACTACGGACAGGTAAAACAATACCAGAGTACAAAGCACACAGGACTTTTTCTCTGGCTTCCTCCAAAACCCTCTCTCCATTCCCCATTGAAAACATTATCTGTGCTATAGAGGTAGCTACTTAAAAAGAAAAACGAGGATTTTGGTCCCTACTACACTGTCAGTTACTTGGTCCCAAAAACAGTCGCGATGCTTGTTAACTTTACATAGAGTGTGGTTTACACAACAGAAGGAAACACCATGGCAAACAGGAGGCTAGAAGAGCAACGACGCCGCCCAAGCAGGGTCAACCTCGACAGTGAGTTCAAGACAGTTTCCCCCTCCTGGACTGGACTCAAGAGCCCCAGAGACCACCAGCCACCATCCCGCTCCTGGGAATCTCCCTTTCCCCGCGCCCAGCTCCGGAAGAAAATCATAGCTTTTCCATGAAGCGAAGGGCGCTAACTCCAGGCCGCTCCGCAGCAGCGCCCGGACCCTCGCGCCACGGCGCAGGGGACACTTACGCGGGGCCAGCCTGACAGGTCCCGCCGCGGGGGAAACCCGCGGTCTCCGCGCACCGGCATCTCGAGCGGGGCCCGCTCCTCCTCTTCTTCCTCCTCGTCGTCGTCGCCGCTCTGCCGTCAGAGCAGCAGCCCGGGTCCCCGAAGTGCCCGCCAGTCGGAGCCAGCCCTTTGTGCTTCCCCCAGCGGCTGGGCCGGCGTCAACCCGCCTCCCGCCTCCAGCCGAGCGCCGAGCCTGTGCGCCCGCCGCCGCCCGGCCCGGGAAACTCTCAAACCGGCCGCTACCACTAGCGCTCCGGCGGGGGTGGTGCTCGCTGGCGCCGCTCCCCCAACCCCCCGAGGCGGGCCGCGTCACTGCAGGACTCCCGCCCGGGGGACGGGAGGGTGCGGGCCGGACTGCGGAAGGAGGCCCCGAGGCTCGGGAGTCCCGCAGCGCCCACGCCTGCGTACCGCCCCCGGGGCTGGCCGATGGTTCGCTCCGCGGCACGCACCCCATCCGAGCAGGTCCGGCTCCGAGCGCACCGCGCAAAGCGCTGCGAGTTTGGAGAGCTCGAGTTTCGCTGAGGCGCGCGGCATCCCGCAGGCGCGCTCTTTCCGTAGGATGGAAGACCTCGTTCGAGCAGCGCCGCGGTGATCCTCACAGATCAGAATTGGGGAAAGCACCAGAGTTTTCCTGTCTAGAGGCCTGCGGAGGCAACCGGCACATACACGGGATCATACCCCGGATTTCTCCGCCCAGCGGCTGCTTACCCAAATTCCGAAGGTATAAGATGTCCCTATTAAATATTAAAAGAGGACTTCTCAGGACGATGTACACCAGGTTACCTCTTTGGCACAGCGCCAACAACTCCAGTAACAATCCCGACAGAAATCCCTCCACCGGCACCAGCCTGCTCGGTAGCTCACAAAGGCTTATCCAGCAAAATTCGCCTAGTCCATCTCCGTATTTATTCGTTTTACAGTCCCCTAAGTACAAAGAACTGTGCGATTTAAACACGCCTCTTTATCTTGGGAGCCTACAAATTATTTGGACAAACAGGTACGTCGATTAAATATATAATTTTGGGCTTGGAATCTAAAAAAAAAAAAAAAAAACATGTTGCAGAAATGTGTAGCCTACACTGTTCTTCCTTTAAACTGCACAGCAAAAAACCGGTCGAGGCTGCCAAGCAAAAGGTAGAGGTAGAAAGGTCCCGCAGCCTCCTCCGTAACCCAGTCCAGATGCACTAGCTCTGAAAAGTTGCTTCATTTCCAGTCTAATCAAAACATGCTTGGCAGTTTACGTGGAAAAACAAGTCCTGCAGATGCCTCTCTGAAAGTGTTATGCTTCTGGCCTCTTTTAGAATAACTCAGGTCCACGCCTCAATAAAAAGCACTGTGAGTAATATTTCCTATTTCACCTCTGGCCTCACGACTGAGACATTTCGGCTGTGTTCTTGATGTAGGGTGTTACTTTGTAGACCTAAGCACCTATTTTAAAAAACAGTCCCCTAATTAGGTAGTGCTGACTGGTAACAATCATGATAGCGCTTGTGAACTGGTCACACCTTACTGCTGTGAGTTTAAACCACTAGTATTTTAAAAGAAAGAAAAGATCCAGAATGTAGCAATTACATCTGCTGAATGATTCCCTGTTTCTCTGGCTGTCCAGTATAATGACCACTGGCTACCTAAGGATAGTTATATTAAACTAAAATGTAAGGACATGAAATTTCAGTCTTTGACTCCCAGTAGTCAGATTTCTAAGCATTCAATAAACAACTGTTAGAAAACTTGATTGGATTGATACACTGGCTTTGCTGTTGACAGTGTGAATTAGTACAACTCTTTGAAGGAGCAAGTTATTGGTCTACAGCCATACCACCCTGAACGCGCCAGATCTCATCTGAAAAAGCAAGTTATTAGTCTCTTTACTGGGCTGGACATTTTTAAAGCTATGTTTCCAACCTTGCCCCACACACACACACTGGTATCGGTATTTGAACCCAGGGCCTTTGAAATTAGCTACATCCCCAGCCTTTTTTAATTTTTTGAGGCTGAGTCTCTTTAACTCATTAAATTGCTAAGCTGACCTTGAATTTCCCATTCTTCTGCCTCATCCTCACACCTTGAATGCTAGTATTACTGGCATGTTACTGGATAGAAAACCTTTGAATAAATATATGCTAGGAGAATAAGGTAGATGAACTAATGGTCAACTTGGAACGCTGACTGAATTGAATGGCGTGGAAGACCCATCTGAGGATTGTTGCCAGTGATGTAAAAAACGAGAACTGGAGGAGATCTTTTGCTGTTGATCTCAGACAAGCTTGTGTGACTTGTTTTCCTGACGCAGACTTAGCTGCTGTCACTGTCAGAGGAGCTCACGTCCTCGCTCTCATTGGGAATGGTTGCTTTTCTTTTTAGACAAGGTGCAGTCTTGCCGGAGCATTCCTTCCTGTCTCCAGGGCAGATCTCTCAGGGTGGCACAAACCCTTCACCTGCGGAGAGAGCTTTCCAGCTTCCACCACTGGCCCTCGAGTCTTCCTAGTGCAAATTCTCAATATGGACTTGCATGAAACACTGCCGTGGGCCTTAGACTTGTAACCGGACGATGGAGGACACTGCTTTGGGCTCTGGGCCTTTAGCTAGACTTGTGTGGGACATTGCTGGGGGATCCAGGCCCCCAGTTGGATTCTTTGGGTCCCTAGTGTGGGAACAGACCTTTTGCAATCCTCTGCATTTGACTTTTTGGGTAAATATTATAAAATAATCCTCTAAGTTGTATGTCGTATTAAACCTATGCCTCTGCAATCCTTGATTACCAAGAGAGGGTTTAAAATTTACAACCTTGCCGGAGGCGCTGGACACGTCTGTAATCACAGTGCTCTGGGATGCTGAGGAGGACTGCAAGCCCAGAGCCAGGCTGGGCAACTGAGCAGCTGAAGGAGAACCTATCTGGATTCAGTGCCCAGAATGACAGAGAGAGAGAGGGAGACAGGTAGACTGTAGGTGCTAAGATTGAGGGTACGCTCGGGTTAGTCCACAGGCTCTCAGAAGGGACAGACCCCCTCCCTTTTACTTAGGAGGAGGGGTTTAAGGAAAGCTCCCAAGAAATCAGGGTGAAGACATAGCAGGCTTTCCCTACAGGTACTAGGAGCTACGTTCCCACAGAAGTGGAATTTTACCCGGCATTTTACCCGGATCCAGTAGCACATTTCTAGGAAGACAGATTTGGCAGCAGGAGGGTATAGGGTAGTGGGGGAGAATAAAGATATGCTCAGCTAAACCTGAATTTTTCTAGGAATGCACAGAAGAGATAATGCAGCTCTGAAGTCTGGCGGCATGAGACAAAGGGAGCCAGATTCCAGACAAAGTCAGGAAGTAGATCAGCAGGCTGGCTCAGTAAGATACAGAGACAACAGGGACGTGAGCCCAGGGAGACGCTCAGGTTCCTTGCTAATTTAAGTAGATGTCAGTGACTGTGACCAAAAAAGAGCACACAAGAGTGACAGCAGGTCCAGGGAAGGGCTTGAGGAAGGGTGATGATCTTAGTTACAGACGCACACGCAAGCGCTATGAGTCAGTCAGGGGAGATGTTCAGTGAACGTAACAATCCTGAGGCACTGATGAGTATCGGGATGGAGAAAGAGACGTGGGAATCACCGGTGTGTGGAGGAAGCTGACGACAGGAACAGGCAGGTCACATGAGAAGAGGACACTAGTCAAGACCTTGTGTAAGTTGAGGCAAGAAAAGAGTAAGGCCAGGACCTGTCCCTAGGAATGCCATTATCTAGGGCAATATGCGCTGCCAGAAAGGGTGGGGAAAATCATTCTAGGGAAGAGTGTGCAAAAAGTCAAAAGAAGAATAAATGTTAGGAAGGGGAGCCTGGCCAACAGGTGGGTGCTCGGAGGAAGGCAGTTAAAATCCGAATTGAAGCCAGGCGTGGTGGCTCACACCTATAATCCCAGCACTTGGGAGCTGGGGGATTGAGGATTGAAGAACTCAAGGCATGAGGATTGCTGTGAGTTCAAGGCTGAGCTCGGGGCCAGCCTGAGCTCCAGTAGCAAGACCATGTCTAAAAGAAAAGATCTGAACTGAAAACACAGGAAGCACGGTGGCACACGCTCACAACTCACCACTTCGGAGGGGGAAGAGGGAGGACCATAGTTTAAGGCCAACCCGAGCTACCAAGCAAGATGCTGTCCGAAAGCACAAGGAAACAAAACAGAAAAGTGGCAAATGCGCAGTAAGTAGAAAACCACTGCTGATGTTGGTCAGAGTCTTTCAAGCAAACACAGGACTGGTGGTCGGGTCACAGTGGGTCCCTGGGGGTTGGGCAGCCCTTCGTTGGATGCCAGTTCCTAGTTATGAATAACAGACACCACTGATGTAAGGGCTACTGCAGTTTCTCAACTCAGAGTAAACCATCATTTAAAATTATAAGAAGAAAATCTATATAATAAGGAGAATGATACAGTTATCAAGGAAAAAATAAATTTCACCTAACCTATGACAGCAATGATGAAATTATGAATAATACATAACTGGAATGTATATGGGAAATAATTGATAAGCTTATGTATATATGTTTATTTTTAAATTGCATTGTTGCACCCATCTTTATAGCAGCTCAGTTTGTGATAGCTAAATCTTGGAAACAACCAAAATGTCCATCAACTGGAGACTGGATAAAGAAGATGTGGTTCTTTTTTAGACTACAGTATTATTCTGCCATTAAAAATGATAAGATTGAGTCATTCATACTCAAATGGATGTAACTTCAGGACATCCTCAAAAGTAAAATAAATAGGTCACAGATGTGTAAATATCATATTTTCTCTCTGGTATGAGAAAACAAAAACGTAAATGAGTTCCAGTATATATAGCAGATATTGCAAAATAGAAAATATTTAAAAGGAAATAGGGTGTAGGGGTAAATAATGGGATAAAATGTGATAGCAATAAAAAGGAAACAAAGCTTATGTATGTAGGGGGTGGGCTGTATACAGGCTGGGTGGGGGAATAGGAAAAATTGAGAATCAAATTGTGTTATATTCTGGTACAAACTCTCAATGTTGAATGCGATGATGATGTGTATATAATGTAACAAAGATTTGGGGAAAATAAAAAACTGCATTGTTTCTGTAGTGGACAGGTTTTTTTTTTTTTTTTTTTTTTAGGTTTTTTGAGACAGGGTCTCGTTTTTTGTGGTTTAGGCTGGCCCTGAGCTCAGCCTCCAACTCACATCACAATCCTCCTCCCTCTGCCTCCCGAGTGCTGGGATGACAGGCGTGAGCCACCATGCCCGGCACTGTGGTATGTGGCACTGGTTGCTGCTGGGCGTGAGTCTCCGCACCCAGTATTGTTATGTGGTTACCGGGAATCGAACCCGGGCCCTTGCACTTGCAAGGCAGGCGCCGGAACCACTGAGCTAACTCCCCGGCCCAGTTTTTTTGTTTTTTTGAGACAGGGTCTCGCTCTGGAGTTCAGGCTGGCCTTGAGCTCAGCCTCAAACTCACATCACAGCAATCCTCCTGTCTCTGCCTCCCAAGTGCTGGGATTACAGGCGTGAGCCACCATGCCCGGCGCTGTGGTATGTGGTACTGATTGCTGCTGGGTGTGAATCTCACACCCAGTATTGTATGTGGTTACCAGGGATCCAACCCGGGTCCTTGCGCTTGCAAGACAGGTGCAGGAACCACTGAGCCAAATCCCCGGCCCAACAGTTTTTTTTTTTTCTAACACTTTCAGTGTACAGTACAACATACAAGGTTTTTGAAGAAATAGATTGTTCAGAAGACCATAATATACTAAAAGCCTTTCAGTAAGATTTCCTCAAGAAAAACATCATCTGGGGACAGTACATACATACTTTATATACACACAGACATATCTATACATACGTATGTATATACAGGCCTATATATACTGAATGTATATATATGGAGGTGCATAGGGTTACACAGCTAGGAACAATGGAATCATTGAGAACTGTACAGACTGGGAAGATGAGGTGTTTTCTACACTAGAGACTGGAGATGCAGACATTATTTCTTCCCTAAAGGCCCTCACAATAGGAGGATGATAAAGATAGGTAAACAAGTAATAACTAGCTGGAGAGTTACTCAAGTACAGGTATGGTGAAAGTCCAGTAATCAGCAACTGCCACGCTCCCTGCGGGATGTCATGTCCGGTTTTCAGCAGAAACAGATGAGCATTCCTTCCACTTCCGGGGCCCCATCTCCCTCCTCTCGACTCCAAATACTGGTAACAGTCACTACCCACACTTCCTGCTCAACCCCTTCCACGATCCACCACGGCACCCCATACTCCCTAAGTACACCCAGAAGGGCGGCTTCTCAACTGCTGCTTCCCCCATCTAGTTTTTTCTTTTCTTTTTGAGACAGGGTCTCACTACATAGTTCAGGCTGGCCTCAAATTCATGGTAATCTTCCTGCCTCAACCTTTCAAGTGCTGGGATTATAGGCATGTGCCACCATGGCTGGCTTAGTTGTATTTTTCTTGCTCATCTTCAAAGTTTGTCAAAGTAGCCTTATTTTGGTTTTTTGTTTTATTTATGTGTGTGTGTGGGAGAGGGGGAGTGGCTACAAGTTCTCCAAAATCCTAGGCAGCCAAAGAACTACTTAAATGAATATGAACCTTCTAGAACCTGCCAACCATTCCTGCCTAACCCCAACCCTACAGAAAAACAGACTTTTTGTTTGTTTAATGTTTTGTTTTACAGCGGTGGGGATCTAACCCAGGACCTCGTATATACTTATAATGCCCCTACCACCAAGCTACATCCATGCCAGACCCTAATAATAGATTTTTCCATTGAAGTGCTGTTCATTAAATCTATGATGGTTCTAGAAATATGATACAATGTAACTAATAGTGTTTAAGTATAACTGCCATAGGTTTGTAAGTATCTCCAAGACAGTAATTTATTTTCAAGCTGCCATGTACACCCCTTAGAAACATGTTCAATAAAAGAGGAGTAGATTATAAATCTCTAGAAAACTCAACCAGGCTTTCATCTTTTAGGAAGCAAGAAATTTCTGCCTTTTACCTTTGGAAACATTCTCTCTGTAGTTCACTGGAAAGCAATTCGTAGTTACCTGCCTTCAGGACTGGTCCTGTATCCTCATACATTGTGGAAAGAACAGACACGGGTCTAGGCTGCCACTTGTCTAGGTCACTTATCTCCTTGCTGACATTAAATATCCAGCACCCAAAGCTAAATGAATACAGGTTTATTAAACTCACAGTGTGTAGCCGTTTTAGTCCATAATCAGCTGGCTCCAACGCAGATGGCATTACAAAGGAGAAACTGTTCATGGCGCATACATGGTAGCAAAAGCAACAAGGGACAGACCACTGCTCTTTCTATACCTTACATTGTATTCAGGCTACTTGGCATGGGTAGCGCTCACACCCTTAATTCTTTTGCCCTTGAGTCTAGTATGGAACATTGAACCAATTCCCAGATCACATACTCTAGACTAAGCCACCTCTGGAAAAGCCTGCCATAAGACTGCAAGAGGCTTTAGGGGACATCTAGATGCAAGTCGTAACACCACTTTTCAAATATGCCCCAGATATTTCAGTATCTCAAAGATCAGTTCCATTGGTCTAGTCAGTCCTCTAGGTAACATAACACTATTTAGAGTGTTGTATAGTTACTATTGTAGACACTAAATTAGTTAGAAATTTTATAGGCAGTTAGAGAATGTATGCAAAGTCCAATTCTTTCTTTATTGCGCACAAAACCCTGGAAACCCACTCCCAACACTAACTCACCCACAGTATCAACCCTTCCTACCTTAACCTGCTCCTTAGTTTTACTACTGCGGAGATGAGGGGTTTCAATGTGTAAAATGCATTTTTACTGTACTCAGACCCCTTATTACTTCAGTTTTGAGTGGTTAAGTTTCAAAAATATTTTCAAAAATTAAAAACTGCAGTATATGAAAAGTATGAGATCAGTCTTTTTAAAAGTACACTGCCATTGGGCCAGGGATATAGCTCAGTGGTTCCGGCGCCTGTCTTGCAAGTGCAAGGACCTGGGTTCGATCCCCGGTAACCACATAACAATACTGGGCATGGAGACTCATGCCCAGCAGCAACCAGTACCACACACCACAGTGCCGGGCGTGGTGGCTCACGCTTGTAATCCCAGCACTCGGGAGGCAGAGGCAGGAGGATTGCTGTGATGTGAGTTTGAGGCTAAGCTCACGGCCAGCCTGAACCACAAAGCGAGACCCTGTCTCAAAAAAACCTTTAAAAAAAAAAAAAAAACTACATTGCCATTTTAGAACATTTCTAAAAGGCTGATCCTTTGCTGTGACCTGGTTCCAGCCTCACCAGCTCCTTCCTTTCTGTCCAGTCTTCCCTGGTGGCCAACTGATCCTTTTATAAGGCAGATCAGATCTTGTTGCTTTTTTGTGTGCTCAAACCATGAAAAGGTCACCAATTGCTAAAAAAAAGGTCACAGATCCAAATTTCCTGGGCTGAATGTTCCTTCCTTCTCAGCATGGAAGCTTTAAGCCCAATGTGATGGTGATTAGAGCTGGGGCCTCTGGGTGGTCGTGGAGTATAGGTTAAGCCATAGTAAAGGCGATACCTTCAGCATGATACAGGTATCTAAGAGAACGAGAGCTTCCTCTCCATAGGCACAGGCCTGGGAAAGACCACGAGAGCTTACAGAGAAGGTAGTGCCTGCCCACCAGCAAGAGGGCCTCAGTTAAGCCCTGAATACGCCAGCCTCCAGCACCAGCTGTAGGCCCTCCCCTTGTCTGTGTATTCTGTTACAACGGCCCAAGCTCAGATGGCCACCAAAGCCTTCTCCAACCATATTCTTACACACACCCAAGCTCCACTGCATAGAGCTGCCCCTGACCTGGTTTTGTGGCAGGGACTCCCAAAACACTGCCAGGTACAAGCTGGCCCCAAACCTTTATGGGAACCATTCTGTCTGTGCCACAGAACCACCTCCTGCTTGATTTCTCCATGTCCTGAAAGGAGGGTGCATCTCCTTGAGTGGCTGCAAGTGAGGAGAGAACTAAGGCCGGAAGGAGGAGGGAAGTCAGCTGAGTGTCTCATTCACCACCAGACACGTCTTAGTAGAGTACATGAGTATGATAAGGAAAGGGTCAAACAAAGGACGGTCTGGTAAGGTTAGGTAAGGGAAGCCTGGAGAGGTGGCCCAAGAAATTATAATCCATGTCTCTCTCTTCTGAAATTTATAACTCTTTTTCTTGGTAATACATTATTATTACTACAATGAAAAGATGTTATTACAACTACTAAATAGGCAGATTTATGGGGACACTAAATTCTCGGTGGATGGTGCTTTTGTGTTCACTTTCCACTCCACCTGTTCTGGGAGTTAGGAACCTGCAGTGTTTCCAGGCATGATGAGCTGGGCTCGAAGCTGCCAGAAGAATTATCTGTGTGGTTCCGACTCAACTCTAACATGGTTAGATGCAGAAAGAGTCCACAGAGACCCTGGAAAGGGGATGGAGTTGTGACTGACCCTGTGCAGGAGTGTAGGGTTTGGGGTCCTCAGACCAGCACAGTGCACCCAGACTCAACAAGGGACGCAATCAGAGCATAATCCAGGTCTGGTCCTGGAGAGCTAAGGTGCTTCTTTGGAGAGATGGTCGAGATGACAAGCCCCTGCTAGGGAGAATGTCATGCAGTACGCAGGGACTTTTCCTCCCTGGCAGGATGTCGGGGTCCTCAGGATGCCATGCTCCCCTGGATAGGGTTTTCATTACTTTACTACTATCTACATTACAGAGCACACAAAAACCATAGTCTCTTTTTAGCTGTAGATGCCACCTATTAATATTCTATTAAACCAGCAACAGAAAATAACTCAGGCAAGGTGGCCCAAGCCTATAATCCTAGCACTTGGGAAAGCCAAGGTAGGATTACAAGTTCAAATCCAGCCAGGGAAACTTAGCAAAACCCTTCATAAAAAAGCAAAATCAAGCCAACAAAAATTGGGAATAACTATGTGTGCTGGGATATAGTTCAGTATAAAGCTAATGGGTTCAATCCCTAGGGCCATGCTGTCCCCTAAAAAAAAAAATTTTTTTTTTTGAGACAGGGTCTCACTTTTCGTGGTTCAGGCTGGCCCTGAGCTCAGCCTCCAACTCACATCACAGCAATCCTCCTGCCTCTGCCTCCTGAGTGCTGGGATGACAGGCGTGAGCCACCACGCCCGGCACTGTGGTATGTGGTACTGATTGCTGATGGGCGTGAGTCTTCTTGTCCAGTATGGTATGTGGTTAACCGGGGATTGAACCCCGGTCCTTGCACTTGCAAGACAGGCGCTGGAACCACTGAGCTAAATCCTTGGCCCCCCTAAAAATTTTTTTTAAGAAAAAAAAAAAAAAAAAGCCATTTCAGAGGTAGAAGGCAGCTGCCCAAGTACATCCTCAAGTGCGGCAGACCGCATGTCCAGCTCTAAGTGCAGGTCCATCACAATCAAAGCCCGCTGTCCTCAGGGCCTCCAGCCTGGGCATCACTCTGCTGATTCCCTCTACTGCAGGAACACAAACAGGGTAGGGGGAGGGTGTTTTTTCTGTTATTGTTTTGGTTTCCTTTTTTTCCTCTTCTCTTTATCCTCAGTGCCAGGGATTGAGCCCAGGCTGCGTCATCAGCCTATCTACCCTTCTGTTCTCTTCCCCGCTCTTCTCTTTACTCTTTTCCTTTTTTTTCTTTTCTGGCAGTATTGAGGATCAAACTCAGGGATACACTACCACTGAGCTGCACCCATACTCCTGAACCCCCTTTTTTTGAGCCAGGGTATCCTTATGCCACTCAATTGCTCAGACTGGGTGCAAATATACAACTCTCTTGCCTTTGGCCTCTCTTGGTGCTGAGATTAGTAGCATGGGGCCAGGTGGCCGTACGTCCAACTCCCCAGCCCTTTTTTTTTTTTTTTTTTTTTTTATGTTTTTTTGAGACAGGGTCTCGCTTTGTGGTTCAGGCTGGCCCTGAGCTCAGCCTCAAACTCACATCACAATCCTCCTGCCTCTGCCTCCCGAGTGCTGGGATGACAGGTGTGAGCCACCACGCCCGGCACTGTGGGATGTGGTACTGGTTGCTGCTGGGGTGAGTCTCCACACCCAGTATTGTTATGTGGTTACTGGGGAACTGAACCCGGGTCCTTGCACTTGTAAGACAGGCGCCGGAACCACTGAGCTAACTCCCCGGCCCTCCCCAGCCCTTTTTTAAGTTTTTGTTTTGAGACTGAGTCTTATATGGTGTCCAGGGTGGCCTTGAGCGTGGGGATACTCCTTAAGTTCCCTGTAACAGAACTCAAGAAGGCTTTCACTGATACAGCAAAAATTGTTTGTTTTATCCAAACAATGTTAGGAATCAAGTTTATAAAACTTTTTCTGTGTTCTATTTTAAAAAGTACATGTAGAACTGGGGATTTAGCTCACTGGTTCCACCCTCAGCCTGGCAAGCGCAAGGTCCTGAGCTCATCCTCGGTAAGTACCACAGGGACAGTCAGGTGTAGTGTTTCACGCCTGTAATCCCAGGAGTTGGGAGGCAGAGGCAGAAGGAGGAAGGACAGCCCTCATGATTGCTGAGTTCAAGGCTCTCCTGGGCTACATAGTGAGTTCAAGGCCAGCCTCAAGTACAAAGCGAGACCTTGCCCTCTCAAAACACACACTCAAAAAAAGCACATACATGCAGTTAGACTCCAGCCAGTGGGTTAGCTCATTAGGATCCTTGATTCAAATGTGATTCTTGTGTCTAAGTGAATTTCACAGCTCCCTCTCCTAAAAACTACATTACAAAAAACACTCCAGTAAGTTAAAAACGTCACACCGCAACTGCTGTCAAACTCCATACCTCTAGAATGCTAAGAACTGGTTCACAGAGATTAAAGTTATTTAAGAGTCTCCCAGATCCTCAAAAGGTTTTCAGACTTGAAACTGGCCTGAGAAAAGAACTACAAATAGAAAGTTTTCCCGGCAGCCTTGCCAATTAACAAGGGATTCTTAAAACAAAGGAAGCTGAGCCTGGGAAAGGCGCTTCCTGGACACGTTCAATTAAAATGGAAAATGTGCCTTGTAACATTCAGCTCCAGCCTGCGCGTGTTAAGTGTAGATGAAAAGAATGAAGCAAATGACTCATTTATAAACAGAAGGGAAGAGAACAAAATAAATCAGTGTTCAAGTTTCTCTGATGGTAGATAATAATCACTGGAGTCATTACCACCCACCCAACCACCCCCGGCTGGAGGCAAGAGGATCACAAATTAAGCCCAACCTGGGCAATTTAATAACTTGAGTCTCTATCTCTAAAACAAAAATAGAAGGGCCGGGGATTTAGCTCAGTGGTTCCAGCGCCTGTCTTGCAAGCGCAAGGATCCGGGTTTGATTCCCCAGTAACCACATACCATAGTGGGTGTGGAGACTCATGCCCAGCAGCAACCAGTACCACATTCCAGTGCCTGGCGTGGTGGCTCACACCTGTAATCCCAGCACTCGGAGGCAGAGACAGGAGGATTGCTGTACTGTGAGTTTGAGGCTGAGCTCAGGGCCAGCCTGAACTACAAAGTGAGACCCTGTCTCAAAAAAAGAAAAAAATCAATAAAGGATATGGTCTTATCCATCCTGTTGATTTAAACATAAAAATATATACATCTGGATTTCAATTATTTATTTTTACAGAGGTGGTGAATATTTATTTATTCAAACCAAAATGCAACAAAAATATCATCATACAGACCCAACAGAGTTGTAATTGGATGTGTATCCTTTCAGGAGTATGAGCAGGTAAGGATGGAGATGTTATATACGACAAGCATGCTGATGTTATATGCAACAGTACATACCCAAGTCATACTGAGTATTCACTGTTCTTTTTTTTTTTTTTGATACAGGGTCTTGCTTTTTTTTTGTAGTTCAGGCTGGCCCTGAGCTCAGCCTTGAACTCACAGCAATCCTCTTGCCTCTGCCTCCCAAGTGCTGGAATTATAGGCGTGAGCCACCATGCCCGGCATGTTGGTATGTGGTTCTGATTGCTGGTGGGCGTGTGTCTCCACGCCTGGCATTGTTGTATGTGGTTACACATTGTTGTATGTGGGGATCAAACCTAGGCCCTTACACTTTGCAAGGCAGGCTCCGGAATCACGGTGCTAAATCCCCGGCGCTCCACTGTTATTTCTACAAAGGAATATCCCTGAAAGCTGAGGGTGTGTGTAGCACAGTATGAAAACCTTGGGTTCAATCTCCAGTACTTCACACCCACACAGAAACTGGCTGAATACAGTACTGCGTGAAAGCTCTTTTTGAGAGCTGGTAGGAGCTGGGGTTGTAGCTCACTAGTGAAGCACTTGCCAAACATACTAGAGGCTCTGGTTTCATATCTTATACCAAATACATAAATAATAAAAACTGTTACTGAAGAAAAGAATAAAGTTCAGCTGCCTCAAACTCCTAAAATGTATGTTAGTACAGATGATATGGAAGCAAGAAGCTTGTAAGACATAGGCAAGAGTCCTCAGACATGTTGCTCATGTCATTTCCAGATGCATAGCTCCATCTTTTCCATACTGGTCATGTGCTGGGGATGGTCACTCTGTCCCTTCCTGGCCCCACACACACTCTGCCCCACGGTACAGATGGAAGCAAGCTCACCAGCAAGCTACAGCTGTTGACAACACATAGCCCAATAGCCTTTCCAGGAGCCAGCACGCACTGGCTTGGGACACCTGGTTGTACTTGAGCTCCTTGTTCAGCTCACGTTCTTGTCCTTGTCACCACAGCACATCAGGAGAAGCTTACAGCACAGAGAGATGGGACATGGGAATGATGCAAGCACAGGGCTCCACAAGCGTGGCTTTCACCCCGGTTTTATCCTGAGCTAACTACACTACAGGTCTCATCTCTTCCCCTGCTTCTCACCGTATGCTTAGAGGGAATAAATGTCATGATGGGGACACATGGCTGGGGTCTCCAGCTTCTCTGCACAGTCAGAGTTCGTGGAAGCTAAGACTGCACTAATGTGCCTCCTCACTCTCCTGGAATAGCGGAGGGAAGAGGTGGGATGCCCTCAGGAGAAAGACTGGCTTTCTGGAAGGTACGTCAGGACCTTGGCTAATCGGGGATGTGAGATCCAGGTGATCCAGGTGAGACACAAGAACGAGATCTTCCAATGTCAGGAATGCATAGAGCTCTTCCTGCTTCTGAAGTTCTGATCTGTTTTTAAACAAATCAACTATGATTTACTTCCAAGAGATAAGGAGATCTTTAAGATTTACATTCTAAACACTAAAACCTACAGAGTATTTTTCTATTTTTTTTCTCCAGGACCAATTTTATTATTCCCAACACACTATATTTTATATACCATCTCTCTTCCTGATCTGGTTCTGTTGGGAGGAGTGATGGGCGGCAGAGAAAGAGCCTCTCTCCAATTTGGTGTCCAGATACTTGGAATATTGGAATATAGCAGTGTGATGAGGAAAAGAAAGAGGCAAGTCGGGCATGGGACCCAGGACAAATGTGAGGTGAGAATCGAAGCCCACAGAGAAAGCAAAAGCAGAGACTTCTAGGAAAGAGAAAGATGGCAGGTGTCCTTCCTCGCTGAGCCTGGACTTACAGCATGGGAAAAATGAGTCAAACCTGCAGACTCACAGCAGCTACTGGCAACCCCAGAGGCCTCCACAGAGAAATGCACCAGTAGAACAGAGCAGTGCACACAGTAGACTTCAGTGGCGGATGACTTATTCATATTCAGACGTCACTCCTGAGAAGCCTATTGGCCGGGAGCCATCGTGAAGAGGGGCCAACTGAGCACGGAACTCAGAACAGCAAAACAAAGCAAAGCAAAACAAAACAAAACAAAACAGCTATTGGTTGCTCCATCTAGCGGCCCCTAATGTCACTGTGACTGTGCTGAGTTCAAGTTCACAGGAGGTCAGGGAGCTGCGTTCAAGCTGACAGGAGCATGTAGACCGTTCAAGCTCAACAAACCAGTTCCAGGGCCGGGGATTTAGCTCAGTGGTTCCGGCGCCTGTCTTGCAAGCGCAAGGACCCGGGTTCAATCCCCAGTAACCACATACAATACTAGGCGTGGACACTCATGCCCAGCAGCAACCAGTACCACGTACCACAGTGCCGGGCATGATGGCTCACGCCTGTAATCCCAGCACTCAGGAGGCAGAGTCAGAAGGATTGTTGTGATATGAGTTTGAGGCTGAGCTCAGGGCGAGCCTGAACTACAAAGTGAGACCCTGTTTCAAAAAACCTAACAAAAGAAAAAAAAAAAAAAAAAACCAGTTCCAGCCTCACAGCCAGAGACCAGCCTGAACTTCAGTGGAACTAAAGGTGCAGGACAGCTGGGATTATTCACTACCCCACTGTGAATTATAGGTGGCCTTCTGGGATTAATCAGCTCTGATCTGGACCATCTGCCTACGGTGTCTACCAGAGACAGCAGAGACAAACCTCAAATAAAACATTTTTTCCTTACTTTCTTCTTCTATTTTTTCTTTTCTTTTTTGATTTTTGTTTTTCTTGATTGTTTTTGTTTTTATATGAATGTGGACACAGTTTCTAGGGGTTTTTCTGTTGTTATTCTGTTCTGTTCTTGTTATTTCTACCTTCTCTCTTTCCCTATGTTCTTCACTAGGTGCCCAAAATTTGTGTGATCTGCATCTATCCTTCAGCCTTGCTTATATATTCTCCTCTTCTATTTCTCTATTCCACCCCCAGCCCCTTATAAATCTTCTCCCCTAAGGGTAAAATGGCTATATTAAGGGCTTATTTATTGCATATAATTTTCTGGTTCACTTTAGATTTTATTATATAACCACAAATCTAGTTCATATGGTTAAAGGTAGCAAATTCATAGTTACCATAGTTTGCCATTTTCTAGGCTGTGTTTGATGCTACTGTTACTGCTGAATGTATTACTTTAGCCAATGTGACATAATTGTACTAATCAGTTGTACTTCCTGGTATAGCAACACTGGGACTGCCTAAGGGTATTAGAAAACACTATAGACCAGCCACGAGTGGTGGCGCATGCCTCTAATCCCAGCACTTCCTGGGGAGGCACAGGCCAGAGAATTGTCGTTCGTCTGAGACCATCTTGGACTACATAGTGAGTTCAGAGTCAGCCTGAGCTCCAAATTGAAACCTTTTCTCAAAAAACCAACCAACCAAATAAACAAAAATAACTACAGGCTAGAACCAAACAATGGGGGCTGGGCCAAGCAGGAAGAAATTTCTCATCCCCAATAAACTGAAGAGGTTAAAATCTTGCAACAGACTCAAAGCCCAAAGGCCAGCAACACCTGCAAGACACCTTTAAGAAGAAGTGATTACCTAAAGGTTCTGAACACTGGCAATAAAGCTACTTGCCATTAACAACTCATAAGCATTAACCCAGGAATTAAACATTAAAAAAAAAAAAAGACATAGAAAATGAGAACACACTTAAATAAGATGCAATCCCCCAAGACTATCAGCTCACCAAACCCAGACGGCACTAAGGTAGAACAATACGAAAGTCAAGCACCTGGACTCCTAAGAGGTAAAGTAGAAGTAACAAAGCAGATAAACAAGGCTAAAAAATACAAAGATAACTACAAAGATGGTGACCATAATGAAAGATATGCTTCATGACTCTAGAGCAGATATACATTAAAAAAATAGAGGAGCTCTGGAGAATGATGGACACCATGAATGCCCAGCATAGGAAAGAAATGGAATCCATGAAGCAGAATCAAACAAATATCTATGAGATGGAAAATTCTTTTGAAAGTATGCATGGCAGAATGAGCGGATATGAGGTTAGGATATCAGATCAGAAGACAGGATTGTTGTTAGCAGTCATTAGCAAGGCATTATGAGAAATCAATCCAGCAGCTGCTAGATGACGTGAAGTAGAATAATATAAAATTGATTGGAGTCAATGAAAAAGCAGGATATTACACCAATGACATAAAAAAACTTGTTCTCAGGTAACTTTCCAAACAGGGAAAAGGACATACCGATAAAGTGAGGCGTATAGAATTCTAATTAAGCCAGAATTAGGGGAAAAAAAAAACAAACAAAACAACCAAGACATATAATAGTCAAAATCTCAGCAATTCAACACAAGGAGAGAATATTAAAAGCTGTTAGAGAAAAAAAATCATCTATAAAGGAAAACCTATCACAATCACAGCAGACTTCTCAAAACAAGCCCTCAAGTCTTAAAAGAAAACAACCTCCAACCCACATTGAAGTACCCTGCAAAACTCTTTCGAAATGATGGAGAAATACAATACAACCATGACGAAGGAAACCTGAGGAAATTCATGAACACAAAACCACCACTCTAATGTGTTCTGAAGGATATTCTGGAAAGGGATAATGAGGATTACAACTCCAACAGAAGGGATCTACTACACTAGGCAAGAAACAAGACAGAAGAAAAGGAAAGAAGGGAGCCAACAACAGGAAAATAACATGACAAGTTTAAGCCAATACACATCAGTTATAACCATCAATGTTAATGGTTTCAATCAAAAGAGCCTAATAAAACAGATAAAAAAGAAAACAACAACAATATACTACATACAAGAAACAAATTTAATTCAAAAAGAAATTCATAGACTGAAAGTCAGAGGATGGAAAACAATACTGTATTTAACAAGAACCCAGAAAAAAGCAACAGTAGCTACTCTATTTGCATACAAATGGATTTTAAGCCAAAACTGCTTAAGAGAAACAAAGAAGGATATTACATCCTGATAAAGGGAACAATCCAAGAGGGAGAGATATCAATCATAAATACATATGCACCAAATACCAGCACACCCAACTACATAAAACTGATATTAACAGACATGACAAATCAAATAAGCACTAATATAATTATAATGTGGTGCCTCAATACCCATCTGTCATAGATAGATCAACTACACAAAAAAAAAAAAATGAAAAAAATTTTTAAAAACCAAAAATGTTTTTAAAAATTAAAAAAATAACAATGAAACATTAGAATTGAACCAAACTTTTGAACAAATAGACTTAGTTTCTACCGTGTTCCAACCCACAACATCAGAATACTCACTCTTTTCAGTTGCATGTGGAATATTCTCCAAAACAGACCACATATGAGCTCATAGAACATGTTTAAGTAAATGGAAAGGGAAATTATCTCATGTATAGTATCAGACCACAGTACAATGAAACTGGCAATCAGTGCATTAAAAAAAGCCACAAGATCATTCATATGTATCTAGGAATCTGTTTATTTCTTCAGTGTTTTCCATCTTACTAGAATACAAGTTCTTGGGACGGGGATTTAGCTCAGCGATTCTAGTGTCTGCGTGGCAAGCACAAGGTAACATGTGGAAATTAAATAACACCCTCTTGAACAACCAATGGTTCACACATAAAATTAAAGAAGAAATCAGATTTCTACAATTAAATGATAATGCTAATACAACATACCAGAACTTTTGGGATGCAATGAAAGCAGTCTTACAAGAGAAATTTATAATGGTAAATACTCATATCAGAAAAAGAGCAGCTCAAATAAATAACCTAATATTGAAACTCAAGCTTCTAGACAAAAAAAGAGTGAAATCAAGACACATATGAGGGAGGAAATTATAAAAGTCAGAGTAGAAATTAAACCAATTGAGACTAAGAAAACAATACAAAGAATGAATCAAAAAGTTGTTTCCCTGAAAGATTAAATAAAATTGACAAACTCCTATCAAAAAAAGGAGATACTCAAATCTATGCAATTAGGAATCAGCAAATCCTGCAGAACTATAGATCAACAACTACGTCAAGAACCTGTATTCTTTTTTTTTTTTGAGACAGGGTCTCACTTTGTAGTTCAGGCTGGCCCTAAGCTCATCACGTAGCCTAGGCCAGTCTCAAATTCACAGCAATCCTCCTGTCTCTGCCTCCCAAGTGCTGGGATTACAGGCATGAGCCACCATGCCCAGCATTGTGCTATGTGGTTACTGGGGATCCAACTCAGGACCTTGCGCTTGCCAGGCAGACACTGGAAGCACTGACCTAAATCCCCATCCCAAGAACTGGTATTCTAGTAAGAAGTAAAACACTGAATAAACAGATTCCTAGATACATATGAATGACCAAAACTGAATTAAGATACTAAAATTATAAATAACTGAATATCAGTGAATGAAATTCAAGATGTAATCAAAAAACTACCAACAAAGAGAAGCCCAGGTCCTGATGGATTCACTGCTGAATTCTACAAGAGATCTAATGTCAGTACTTCTCAAGCTCTTTAATGAAATTGAAAGGTAAGTAATACTCCTAAATTCATTCCTGGAAGCAAGCATTACCCCAATACCAAAACGAGAGCAGGATTCAACCAAAACTAGGTCAATTTCTCTAATTAACATAGAGACAAAAATCCTCTGTGAGATACTGGTAAATAGAATGTAGCAAATCATCAAGATTGTACACCATGATCAAATCTGATTTATCTTAGGGATAAAGAGATAGTTCAAAATACACAAATCAATAAATGTAATATACTATAAGAACAGAGCCAAGGATAAAAACTGTATTATCATCTCAACAGATACAAAAAAAGCATTTGACAAGGCCCAACACCTATTCATGATTAAAAAAAAAACCCTACAGAAAGATGAGAATAGACAGTCTGTAACTTTAATATGGTAAAAGCCATCTATGTCAAACCCACAGCCAATATCATACTACATGAACAAAAACTAAAAGCTTTCCCTCTATAAGCAAGAGTAAGACAAAAATACTCACTGTCAACACTTTCATTCATTATAGTTCTGCAAAGATCAACTGGAGCAATTAAACAAGAGAAAGAAATAAAAGGACTGAGGATATAAAATAAAGAATTACTTGCAGATGACATTATACTCTACATAGAAGACCCCAAATACTCCACCAGAAGACTTTTAATTTAATAACCAAATTCAGTATCATAGCTGGATACAAAATCAACTCTAAAAGATCAATAGCCTTCCTGCATAGGAGAAAACAAAGTCATTGGAAGAGAAATTACTGAAAGAACACCTATCATAAAAGCATCCAAAAAAAAATCAAATACCTAGGAATCAATCTAATGAAGGGAAAAAAACAATCTCTACACTGACAACTACAGTGCTCTGAAAAAGGAGATCAAAGGAGATATCAGAAAATGGAAAGCTGTCCTCTCTTCCTAGGTAGGAAAAACCAATACAATGAAAGTGGTCATACTTCCAAAATTATTATATAGATTTAAGGCAATCATGATCAAAATTCCAACAGCACCTCTCATAGAATTAGAGAAAACAATGATAAAATTCCATTTGGAATCACAAGAAACTAAAAGAGCAAAAGCAATTGTGGGCCACAAAAGCAGCACAAGGAGTATCACAATCTCACAATTCTTGGCTTAAAACTACAAAACACCACAAAGCTACTGTGCTAAAAACAGCATGGTACTGATCTGGCTCTGTCTTGAAAGGAACCATCCTCCATTTGCTAAAGTCTTATGATTCCTCTTCTAAGTCTTGGAAAAATATCCTTTTCTTGCCATAATTATCCAGCTGAGCAAAAGCCATCAAAAGAGACAGTTTAACACATTACAAAACCTCTTTCAAGATGTGCAGTTATTTTGATTTTTAATATTAATAATTATATTTCAATATCAATACAAACAGTCACAATCAAAATCAAGTTATATGTCTTTTTCAAAACTCAGTATTTCTTCAAATATGAAATAATTTGGATTAGATGTGAGGGAGTACTCTGCCCGGGATCTTTTCTGATCTCACCACATGATCAGATTACCTCTAAATGCATCCATATTTGAGCTGAACTGAAAACTCCTGTCATCAACCCTTCAAGTAATCACAGCTGTGAAGTATCAACCCTCATCAGACAAGAGCTGTAAGTAAATTTTTCTCCCGATTTCATCAGGTTAAGTGAGGTTCACAAATTAAGCCCCCTCTAGGTCACGGTACCAGGGTCCTGGCACCATAGCCACAAACAGCAATGTGACAGCTGATCCCTGTTATACTGCAGCTCTCCCTAAAGAAAGAGCCTTATCCATCCAAATGTCCCTAGGCAATACTGTGCCTAGCTCACATTCCATTACTGAAACCTCAGGCATATTAACCCATTACAAATTAACCTACCAGTTGGTTTACATTTTTAAAAGGCTAGAGGGTCTTAAGCTCAGTGTAGAGCAATTGCCTAAGATGCACAGCCCCTAGGTTATATCCCTACTACTGTCACCAAACAAAAAGAGGTTGAGACATGACAAACCTCCAGGGACAGGCCAGAAGGGCAAAACTTCTCAGGATTTCTGGAGTAAAGCATTCACCCTAATTTTTGTTTGGACAAAAAAAATTTCAACTCTAACGAAAGCAGTAGAAAGTTAGGAAGAATAAGGCCATCTTATTTTTTTTCTTCCACTCAAGTAGTTCATCAGTTTCTCCTAATGATGAAAGTTTGGTTGATCCAAAAGATCACTTGAGGATTAGTATGTATTTGAAACACTGCTCTTTCATTTGAAATATTTAGAGGAAAAACTGGAATCACTGTGTGGGTACTGATAAAATTATTGTCTGAAGTCTCTATAGCTGGAAGTCTCTATTATTCTGTTTGAATCTTGAATCAATTTTAAGGAAATACAAAAATAATTTCAAGGGGGGCCGGGGAGTTAGCTCAGTGGTTCCGGCGCCTGTCTTGCAAGCGCAAGGACCCGGGTTCGATTCCCCGGTAACCACATAACAATACTGGGTGTGGAGACCCACACCCAGCAGCAACCAGTACCACATACCACAGTGCCGGGCGTGGTGGCTCACACCTGTAATCCCAGCACTCGGGAGGCAGAGGCAGGAGGATT
>PVIR01015918.1:0-37590 GCA_004026965.1 Petromus typicus
CAGTGCCGGGCGTGGTGGCTCACGCCTGTAATCCCAGCACTCGGGAGGCAGAGGCAGGAGGATTGTGATGTGAGTTTGAGGCTGAGCTCAGGGCCAGCCTGAACCACAAAGCGAGACCCAGTCTCCAAAAACCTAAAAAAAAAATTTCTATATGTTTCTGATTTTTCATAAAATATGTTAATTGGAAATTTACACTTTTAAAGAAATTCTTGGTTTTGAAAACTGTTAGGTGAGTAGCTATCTTTCTTCTTCCTTCCCTCAGAGAGGCCATTATTCCAGCTAGTTCTGTCCAGAAGATCTTTTATTCACTGAGATATAATGAATACATTCATTGATAGAAAATTTCTCTGTAATTAAACAGTTTTATTAAAACACCTAAAGAATAAATGAAGAAAGTTTTATTCATGTTTAAATATGCCAAGGAATTTTAACATGGTTTTGTCTTAAAATTTTTTTCTCCAGGTGTGTTACATTGAGGGTCACAAAGTCATTAATCTGGCCAACGAGATGTTTGGGTACAATGGCTGGGCTCATTCTGTCACACAGCAGAATGTGGGTGAGTGTGTGCCCGCCGTGGGGTCTGTCCACTCTGCTACAGTGGTTCATATGTAGCTCTGCTTACAGGCTGTAAGTGCGGACAGAACTAGAACGGCTTCCCTGCAGGGGTGCAGGGTCACTGTCTTCAGCCATTCTCTTTATATTTCCAGACTTTGTTGACCTCAACAATGGGAAGTTCTACGTGGGAGTCTGTGCGTTTGTGAGGGTGCAGTTGAAGGTGAGGTGTAGTTGAAGGTGAGGGTGATGGAGCAGAGTCTGCCTGGGAGGCTTGGTGGTGACAGAGAGCAGGGAGCGAAGTCTCTGGCCCATGCTTAGCCTGGCTGGAGAGCAGAGTGCCAGCCAGTGTCTCAGCCAGTGTCCCTAGGATCGGAGGGTTCACGTGTTTCCTCACGAGTTTGTGGCTTCTACCTGGCTAATTAAAAAATTAAGGGATTTTTCTATCCAATGAGAGGCCGTTATATACAGATTTCAAATTGCCTTTTCTTTGGTTTTCTAGAGGTTTTCAGATGAGATCAGGCGCGTTCAGGGTGGTATGGCCATAGGCTGGTTTTCTAGAGGTTTTTATCCTGTTGGTAACCCATCGTAGAAAGATGGAAGGGGGAGTGGTTTGATATTTTGAGCACAGATCAGGTCTTAGAAACAGTTCTGGATATTGATGTCGCACAGGCGTCTTGCCACATCCCCTTCAGTGAGGGCCCTGCATTCTGTGGGCCCTTCTAGTGAGCACTGCTGTGTGGGTAAAGAGCAGGGCAGCCAGGACAGGACTGCTGCTTCTCATGTTAATTCCAGCTTCTTTTCCACCCTCAGGATGGTTCCTATCATGAAGATGTAGGCTATGGCGTTAGTGAAGGCCTCAAGTCAAAGGCCCTCTCCCTGGAAAAAGCCAGGAAGGAGGCGGTGACAGATGGCCTGAAGCGGGCTCTCAGGTAAGCCTGGGGATGGGGCTGCACCTGCCTCTGTCCAGTTGTCAGTTCATACTAGTGTTTGGAGAGGTAACTATGAGGGGCAGAGATCTAAATAACAGGGAAGGTAAATCCCTACCTTGGACCCTGTTTATCCTGTTTCCTCCTGTGTTTCACATTTCCCCAGCATTTATGCTGAGGACTTACATTTTCAGGAATAAATGGTAGAACAGTGTACAGTAAGCCCTCAACATTCAAGTTGCAAACGTTCACTGTATAAGGTTCACTTTGTTGAAAATGAGCAAATCCAAGTTAGGAGCAATTCCCTGGAACGGAACTGGTTCATATATCGGGGACTTACTATATTCTGTACACTGTACCACGTCCCCTGTCCCTGAGGGATGTGTGCTGGAGACCCTTCCACAGAGGTACAGTGGTGGTCAGCTTTCTCAGACTGTAACAGATATGAGATAAAGCAGCCCAGAGAGAGAAAAGTTCATTTGAGCTCACAGCCTGGGGGTTTCAGTCCACGGGGCCTGTTATGAGCCCATCCTGGCAGCATACACATGGTATAGCACCCTGCTACCCTGTCGTATAGTAAGAGAGGGAGAGAGAAGGGACCAGTGTCTCCTGTCCTTTTCCAGGCCTTGCAGCCAGTGACCTCAAACCGCTCACAGGGTTGACACTGCCCCTCAGGAGCTGTGTCCTTGAGGGCTTGTGGATATGCTCACTGTTGCATTCTCAAAATGCAGCCCAGCAGCACACAGCAAATGCTTGGTAATCAGAGATTGTATATTGGTGTCCATTTCTCCTGCTGCCACTGAGAAACAACTTACACAAAGCTGGACTTCTGTTCTCTGACATTCAAGCCTAACAGTTCTTAACCCCGTTTCACCTGCCCCGCCTTACCGTTAGAAGTTTTGGGAATGCACTTGGAAACTGTATTCTGGACAAAGACTATCTGAGATCACTGAATAAGCTTCCACGCCAGGTATGTTCTTAGTGGGTAAGTGGAAAGGGGTACAGGGAGGTAATATGGCAAGCTCTCGTTTCATGGGTTGAGTATTTGGGGGATGGGGAGGGATCAGTGAAGATGTAGCTGTTTTCAGGGTCTGGGATGTTCATTGTTAGTGCTAACAAGTATCATCATTGCATGTCAGGAGAGAGACTGATCCCAGAACTCTCCTTTCCGATCTCATGTGTGGAGAGCTGGGGTTGGGAATAGTCTATGAATTCTTAGAGCAAGAATATAAGCCTCTGCAGCCCTCCTGTCACTCCCAGCCTCACTCAGAATCTTCTGCAGAAGTCTCAGTCTTCTCTTGCCTCAATGCTGCTGTCTTCAAAGTGCAGCTGTCCCTTTTAGTGCTGACTGTGCTTTAGGGGTCCCTGGAGTCTCGTGTGGCCTGCTGAGTTGGACTCTGGCCCCCTCCTCTCGCCTGGCAGAGGCCGCTTCCTTGCTGGCTCTGCTGAAGTCCACCCAGGGCAACATTGCCCATCTTTTTCTTTCCTTGTTTTTTTGAAACAGGGTCTTGCTTTGTAATTCAGGTTGGCCCTGAGCTCATTACATAGCCCAGGCAAGCCTTGAATGCTCAGCAATTCTCCTGCCTCTGACTCCTAAATATTGGGATTATAGGTGTGAGCCAACGCACCCAGCATTGTAGTATGTGGTGCCTGGGATCTGAGTAGGGACCTTGTGCTTGCCAGGCAGACGCCGGAACCACTGAGCTAAATTCTTGGCCACCCATCTTTTTTTTTTGAGACAGGGTCTCGCTTTGTAGTTGAGGCTGGCCCTGAGCTCAGCCTCCAACTCACATCACAGCAATCCTCCTGCCTCTGCCTCCTGAGTGCTGGGATTACAGGCGTGAGCCACCACGCCCGGCACTGTGGTATGTGGTACTGGTTGCTGCTGAGTGTGAGTCTCCACGCCCAGTACTGTATGTGGTTACCCCGGGCCCTTGCACTTGGAAGACAGGTGCTGGAACCACTGAGCTGAGTCCCTGGCCCCACTCATCTTTTTCTTATGAAGCCCCTAGTAGAGTCCATCTGTCAAAATTCTGTATCTTCTTTTAGAATCATTATTGGATTTATTGTTTACAAAGGATATTATCTATAAGGTATCTTTTTTCTTTTTAATGTGGTAAAAACCACATAAAATATTTATCATTTTATTGTATGAATAATGTTAAGTGTATTCACTGTTGTAAAACTGTTGCATTTTGAAAAAAACCTTTTCCCCTTTTTCCTCCCCCCAAGCTGTTAGTAAGTACGATGTACCTTGGGTTTCCATGAGTGACTGCTCTGAGTGCATTCAGTGCTAGGAAGCATGAAAGGACATTGGAAATTTAAAATCCATGCTTAGTGTGTGCACTGGGGATGTTTTGAAATTAAACTCACTTTCTTCCATTAACAAAAATTATGCCAAATCCAGTGCCAGGAAGCAATTTTTCCTAGTTTTAAACACATAGCACTTTAATCTACTTTCAGTTGATTATCTTTTCATTTATTTGTATCTTTAATTTCTTTCAGTAGCATTTTTGTTTTGTTTTGTTTTCCTTGTACAAATCTTTTGCTTCCGTGGTTAGTCTTACTATTTTTTTCTGTATTGGTGATTGTACCCAGGGCCTTCACACAGCGCTATATCCCTAGCTCTGTAATTTTTAAAATTTTCTTATTTTGAGTCAAGGTCTAAGTTGCATGGACTGGGCTCAAACTTGCAATCTTGCCTTCGCCTCCCAGGTGTGTTTCCTTGCAGTCACTTCCCATTCTTTTGTTTCTACTACCGAGAAAGATCACTTTAACAGTACATTTGTTAGGGTGGCTCTATATATGTTCTTTAGAATCATATAATCTAAACTTATGTGAGATTCATTTATGGTGCATGCAACATTTTCACTATAACATAATTTTTTATTGTAAGAATATACAACCATTTATTTTTCCCTTCTGTCTTTAGTACATACTTTGCTTTTTGGGTAGTTTTTGGCTATTTTGAATAGACTGCTATCAGTGTGCTATTGGATTCTATATACACTCATTTTCCTTAGGACCTACTGGGTCAGAAGTTAAAGGTTCCCTTAGTTGTAGTAGATTCTTCTAATTTTCTAGCACTTGATGACACTCTCACATAGCAGTGTGGGAGTCCCAGCTATGCCAAGTCCTTGACAGCAATGATGAGGTCCTTTTCATTTTTTTTAAAGCTCATTCCTATGCTCGCTTCATAAGCATTTAAACTGTTACATTGTAGACAACTAGAATTCCCAGTTTCAGATTATCCTTATAAAAATGTATTTATCTTAATGTCATATTCAGCATCACTTTTAAGTGTTAAGACCTAGGAACAATGATGATGACTGTTACTTACCTTTCTCCAGGAATCTAAGCCTATAAGGCAGGGAACAAGAAGGAATGGGAAAAGAAAGTTCTTCCTTTCTTCTGTTGTTAGCTGCCTCTGGAAGTGGATTTAAGTAAAGCAAAGAGACAGGACTTTGAACCATCTGTGGAGCAGGCAAGATACAACAGCTGTCGGCTGAACGTGGGTCTAGGACCCCTAAAACCACAGGAGGCGACCTCCCCTTGCAGACTGAGCCACACGGGTGACCCCCACATTGTGCTACAAGGAGATAAGGCCAGCAGCTCCGGGTACGGGGTCCAGGGTCCCTCCCTTGCCTCTCATGCCCCTTATGTGGCGTAGGTTGCTGCCATTTCTGCTTTCAGAGCCAGCAAATTGGTTTGTGTGCTTCCTCAGGACCGTGTCTGTCATCGTTAACCTGGTTAACTCAGGAACTCACCTTTTTGCTCTTGGGATGCAGAAGCCTGACCTCGTCCACTGTGGAGAGTGATGCCACTCATCAGCGGAAGCTCCGGCAAAAGCAGCTTCAGCAGCAGTTCCGGGAGCAGATGGAGAAGCAGCTACAGGTTCAGACGCTTGCTCCAGCTCCAGTTGAAAAGCAGAGTGAGGGTGAGATAGACCGGATCAGAGGCCCTGGAGGTGTGCTCTGCAGGAGAACAGGTGGCCTAGTCTCTGCCAGTAATAGTGTGACCAGCTCTGGAGCAGACTGCACTAGGGATCCTCTCCAGTGACATGTGGGGTAGATGAGTCCAGGGAGTTCAAAGTGAAACCTGCCAGGCAGATTCCCACTTCTGAAGACCATCTTTGTAGGGAGATAAATAAGGCCTTGACAGAATCTCCTGGTTTCACATGAGAAAGCCTGTTTCTGAGATGGCTTTGAATGAAAGGCCAAGTTGGGTTTCAAAGAGAATGAGATCTCTTGGTGAATTATTTATGATGAACTCTATAGTTTTTTTCAGGATACAAATTCAGTAGTAGACTGATTGGGAGTTAGGAAAATTGGCAAGAGAATTGGGTGCCCCGGAGAGGAAATAAAGGGCTTCTCCCAGACCAGTAAGCTTTCACCTGTTCTGTACAAATAATGAAGAGGGTTGAGAGGACATGGTTTTTTTTTTTTTTTTTTTTTAAGGTTTTTTGAGACAAGGTCTCGCTTTGTGGTTCAGGCTGGCCCTGAGCTCAGCCTCAAACTCACATCACAATCCTCCTGTCTCTGCCTCCCGAGTGCTGGGATTACAGGCGTGAGCCACCACGCCCGGCGAGAGGACATGGTTTTTATTTGGGTCATCATTACCCTCAGAGCACTGATAGGCTGAGATTGATGTGAAAAAAACCCAAAAACAGAAAAACCTTACTGTCCAAGGCCTGTTCTGAGTCCTGAGTTATTACAGTTTAGTTTCTGTCTTATCAGCAGCTCATAGGGAGGGGGAGGGGGACTCCAGCCATATCAGACCACCACAGCCATAACCCAAGCTGCTGGGCTGGATGGGTTGGCTTCTAAGAAGCCTTCGGTTCTTGCTGTGAAAGAAGAAACAAACCTTGCCTTGCCTTTCCACTTGGGTGAGAAGAAGGAACCCAGACTGAAATCTAGAGGTAGGAATTGTACTGTGGAATCAAGTTCTTTCACTGGCTGAGCCCCGACACCCGACTTCTGAGGCTGCTGCCTTGTCTTCTCTGTTGTGTAAAGCATAGCAGCCCTTCTGGCTCCTCTCTGATACATAGTATTCCCCTAAGTGCTGTCTCAGGACCACTTGGAGGGGAAGTCATCTTTGAAGGTAAATGACTTTAAAAAAAATAAATGAACAGGAGTCCTTATAAATTACCATGTACCATACTTTGCTATTCACAAATTACATCTTAAAAACCACAAAGATTTCATTTTTTGCTGAGTGCTGCGGTATATGCCTATAATTCCAGTTACTCAGCAGGGTGATGCAGGAAGATCGTAAATTTGAGGCCAGCCTGGGCATTTTATTTATTTTCTTTTAAAATTACATTAATTAATTCATCTCAATAAAATACATAAAACCCATTGCCTGTATTTTAACTAGAAGATATATTTTCTAAAGGGTTTTTAAAGAAAATTCTCAGCACCTTACGGGGAAGAGTTTATATAATCTATTATTCATTTCAGTCTCCTATATTTGCTATGCATTACTTGTAATTTGATGATTTCTTCAGTGAAAGCCTGGGCATTTTAATAAGAGACTGTTTCAAAAAGTAAAAAGGGCTGGGGCTGTAGATTATTTTTTTGTTTTTGTTTTTTTAGTTTTTCTTGAGACAGGGTCTCGCTTTGTACTTGAGGCTGGCCCTGAGTTTAGCCTCCAACTCACATCACAGCAATCCTCCTGCCTGTCTCCCGAGTGCTGGGATTACAGGCGTGAGCCACCACAGCCTGGCACTGTGGTATGTGGTACTGGTTGCTGCTGGGTGTGAATCTCCACACCCAGTATTGTATGTGGTTACCGGGAATCGAATCGGGTCCTTGTGCTTAAGACAGGCGCCCCAGAACCACTGAGCTAACTCCCTGGCCCCTGGGGCTGTAGATTATTTAGAATGCTTGCCTAACATGTAAGGCCCTGGATTCAATCCCTTGTACTGGGAGAAAAAAATAATTTCAATCCATTTTTAGCCCTGTAAATTTTAAAATGGTAAGAGACCTTAGAATTGATTGATGAGGACTGCCCAATAGACGGAACATCTTCAGCTCTCTGTTGTCTCAATGAAACATTCAGTGTACTTTTAAGAGGTAGAAGAGAGAAACTACAGTATTTGTCTTAAGACATGCCCACTTTCCCAGTGCTTTCTGTGACTTGGTTGGTTGCTTACACTCTGTGATCACTCACTCTGTGATCTCTACAGAGAATCCTGAAGACAGCTTTGAAGTGTGGGATCTGACTCCAGACTTAGAGGACATCGTGAAGCCTTTGTCTAAACCAGAACCACCCCAGACTTCTGCCACTCTAGCCTCGAGCCACCGGATCCCCCCATATGGCCTTTGCTGTCAGAAGCCACAAGAAAAGTCTGGACCCTGGCAACCCCAAGTTTACAGCACTGATCAGCACCTATCAGGTAGCAGATACATATTTAGGAACAAAAATGAAAGGAAGATCCTGGGTTTAAGGAAGGAAGACATTTCATTTTAAGAAACTGGACAGAATCATTCCAATGCCATTTTATTTTCTACAGGAAACTCTGAATCTCATAAGAACCAGGATATGAAGAAAAGGAAATTGGATCCTCCTTAACCTGAGGCTATGGGTATCACTGGAATCTCACAAATGGAGTTTAGAAAATGCTATTTGGTCATGAAATTGTTCATCATTCCTGGCGAATGAATTTTATTCCCAAAGATATACCTTGATTCCGTCTGAATTTCATCAGAGGATCTGTCAGCCCTAATGCAGAGAAAGCCGATGTTATATCCAGCTTGTCATACATGGTAATGGGGAGGCCACAGACAGATGAAATACTTCTTTGATTTTTGAAGTTTTTCACTGTTTACTCCTAAGCTGTTATATTAATAAAGATAAACATTTTTAGGAACACAGCTGTCCTGAGTCCTAAGCACTCTTCCGCAGCTGCCTAAGTTCAGCTGCTGAGCGATCTCCTTTGGGGCCCATGGTTCACAGAAGTACAGTTTATCCTAAGAACAAGGTCATAGTAAAACCACCATCTAATGTAGTTCCCTCTGCCCCTCCAGTCTATGGCATCTCTGAAATAAGAGTGTCACTGTGAGTATGCTTTGGGCCATAGTAAAATAAGGTTTACCTGGACATAGGCATAGCAGTACTGCAAAGTTGCTGTGATAACTGCTAAAAGTTGACTCGGGCAGACAGTGCACTGAACAAGGCACAACTCATGACCTGGGCCAGATGGATCAATTTTATTACATTATGAATGGTGTACATCTTAAGGATGAATTATTTTTGACAAAAACCTTGGAAAACTAAACAAAGACAAGGGAGTACTTTTATAATTCTTTCAAGATGACTGCTTTTTCCAAACCAAAGAGATAATGGTCTAAGATGAAGGAAAGGCATTTTGAGAAAGCAAATCTTACTTCTTAGCAAAACAGAAAAGAGAACCCATTTTTATTTCAGATGTGACATACCCTACTACAGACTTATTTTTCATAGTATTATGTTTCATAATTCTCCTCAAATGAGTTTGTAAGTTTTCTCTTTTAAGTGCATTTTGGGCTGTGTTGTGTCTAATGGTGAGGTAGTGACAAAACTTGCTGGGAAGCTGTAAACCTGAGACAACTTTAAAATACTAGAAGACAGCCAACATTTCCTTCCTTTGGGAGATGAAACAGCACTTCCTTGCCCTGATTTTTTCTAAAGGGTTTTTATATCTTGCCTGGTGTGTTATGCACATTTGGTTACATATTCATCTTTTTTTTTTTGAGACCGGGTCTCACTTTTCTCAGCCTTGAACTCACAGCAATCCTCCTGCCTCTGCCTCCCAAGTGCTGGGATTATAGGCGTGAGCCACCACACCTGGCACTGTAGTATGTGGTTACCAGGGATCAAACCTAGGCTCTGCGTTTGCAAGTCAGGCGCTGGAACCATTGAGCTAAATCCCTGGCCCTATCTTTTCATTTTAACATCCTTACCATTTTTCTCAGCAGAACTGATCAACAGTAAAATCTTAGTTCATGGCAGAACTGCTGCTAAGCAGTTTCTGGGGCAGAGTGGGTGGGTGTACAGCTGTGTGGTGGAGCACTTGTCTGGCCCTGGTTTGATTCCCAGCACCGTTAACTAGGAATCCAGTTATAAATGGTACACACCTCAAAACAGAGCCGATGAGAACTTGAAAAAGGCATTTGCTGGAAATGAATCCCCACAGCTCAACAAAAGCAAGTTTGGTTTATTTGAATGTTTCATTAAATAAGTCTACAAAGGTAAGAAACTAAAGCACAAAGCGCAGTCTTACAAGAAGCGCAACACCCAGAGTTAGTGCAAAATGTACAATTAACGGCTGTGGGGATACCCCCAAAGTTTGACTTGTATATTTTTTATTTTTTTAAACAGTGTACATTGTTAAATAATGTAAGGAAAACATTTATAATTCAGAAAGTTCTTTTTAATGTGGAAAAAGATACTCAAAATGTACTATTAACATAAAAATAATTTAAACAGTTCAGTAGCACTAGGTTCGTTCCTCTAGGCTTCAGTTGTTTCATCCACAGGAGGGTAAAATCAACAGTAAACAAAACCAGTTCTTATTTTTGTGTATGAATGAAAAGACCTCAAAATTACTAACCCAAAATAACAAAACAGTAACGTGGTGCATTTGGCTCCCTCATTGCTCTGGTGGAAAGTACTGTTTCGTTCACCGCAGGGGATCTTTTCTCATTTACGTGGCACCTTCTTGGTTTTATCCGTGCTCTTATCCTTGCCACGAGAATGGTAAGCAGAGAATAAATCAGTCAGCACTTTTGAAGCAGGGCTTAAAACCCCTGTCCTTTTCATTTCTACCTCCCCCAAACCTCCAACATTCATTTGTACTTTGGGCCTAGGTCAACTTAAAGAAAACAGGGCCCATAAAGGAACGAACAGGATTCAGGTAGCCACCAGCTCTTCCTATCATGGTGATGCCTGCAGCGTGCCATTAAGGTGAGTAAAGGCTGGAAATATTTCAGTTCCTCAACTAAGTGTAAAGAGAAGAAGTACTCAAAAATTAAGTAGCTTTTTTTTCTTCTGAGAATGAGATCTCAAAAGGAGCCAATTAGGACAGTGTTTCTGGAAGGCTCTGCAAGTAATAGAACTGCCTGTAACACTAGGCACAGCACTAATAATACTGGTTGGTTGCAGTTATTTCAGGGGAGGATGCATATAAAACTATTAGAACATTACTTAGAAATCTGGAAATAAAAGGTGGCACAATAGATTATGAATCTGCAACCACTTGGACGTCACAGAGGAAACAGGTGGGAATAAACCTTTTCCTACGGTGCTTATTATTCAGAAGAGGGTCCATTTTGCACAGAAGATAGCACCCCAAGCTGAGAAATGCATGGTGCGTGTGCAACATAGGAAAGCAATCCAAACAGCTTTTCAGAGCAACTTTCTCCATTGTGACTCTGCACTATCACACTGCCCAACTTCAAAGCCAGCCACCACCCTCCTCTTCTCTTTCTGTTTCATTTCTTCTTGGTTTCATCTGGTCAAGCCCAGCTCAAATCAGTAAGACGTCAATCACTGGCCAGGCAGCATGTATCCTTAAGACAAGTCTGTTCCCCCATTCTTTAGACCTTCTTTTTTGTCACTCAGCTAATACCTCCTTTTATCTTTTAAGCTGTCCAATTTTGTTCTAACACCCCACCTTACCACTCCTGAAACAGAACTTTCTGCTTTCAACCACGGATGCCAACTCAACTTCTCACCTTCTTCATTTTATACATGCTTTAGACAAAATTGTTGAATGACTTAAAATAAATACTCTTTCAATTTCCCTTTGGCATATCCACTGCTGGGGTCACATGGACCTAAGATTTCTTTCCACACGCCTTTGCTGATCTGGAGTCTGATAAGTCAGTGCTATTGGCAGAAGCAATATAAGTCCAAGGCACTAAAATATCCAGCAAGCAATACTGGGAGAACAGAAGTATTCAAGTACAGTAATTATACAATTTTACATTCACATTTATTTATCTAATACAATGGAAGTACAAAGGAAAAGTTAAAGTGTCTCAAGAGTAAAGGACAGAGCTAGCTTTTTTGTGTGTGAACTTTTTCAACCTTTCATATTTTACTCTTAAAACTACTGTTGTCCAACAACATTTATATATCACAGTGTTTCCACATCAAAACTGATGGCAAAGTTACATGTCCGCAGGGAACGTAATTTTTTTTCCTAATTGCTAATGCTGCAGTCAAAGCTGCTAGTATCTTTTGCTTAAAGCACTAATGACCTATCATAAGAAAGGGTTGCAACCCCAGTCCCCTGGTATTTTCCACTGGGATTCTAAAGGGTAGGGGAGTGAAGGTGGGGAACAGAGTAGGAAAGAACCCCATTTTTTCGTCTTATGGTCTGAATTTTTGAAGGAGTAAGGGATTTGGGTTGTGTACCACCATTAAGAACTCTACCGCCTTGCAAATACAACAGATGAGGTTTGGCCTTACACTGAGTTCTCCTATAGCTTCCTAATAACAAGTTATTCTTTTATCCCTAGGCCTCAGAGGTGGGTAAAGATAAACAATAAAGCATAGTCTGAAGTTGCCCCTCCACAGGAAAGTTTTTCTCTCCTGGTCCCGCTCCAGTAAGTGGAGAGGCAGGGACATTTTCTATTTTGAGGGCTAAAGGCGGTATTACAAACATTCCCCTCTGGCAAGAAATTACCAACTAAATGCAGCACTAGCAGTTAGTATACAGGCTACTTCTCCATCCCTCCCCAGCCCTCAGTGTTCCATCTCTGGCTCCCAAATCTACTCAGTTAATGTCTCTAAGTGGTCCGCAGGTTGGAACCCGGCGGGTTGCTGATGGATTTCTGCAAATTGCTGATGTTGAAATTCTGCAAGGATGCAGTTCCTACAGGTTGGAACTGACCAAGTGGCTGTGGTGCTGGGCCACCTGTCCCGCTCCACTGAGTGCCAAATGTAGCTGGAAAACCGTACTGCTGTGGGGGGCACATAGATTTGGTGAAGTGACCTAGAGAGGTAGCTGATGCTGCAGAGATGGGGGCAGAACCACCCAAGTTCGAGGTCATGGAGATGCACAGCTGCCCAGGTGCAGAGAACTTCCTTGCCATTCCAGGGCCCTGAGAACAAAACAACTATATTTAAAGTTTGGTGAGGGTATAAGACCCATGGATATAAAAGGAGTGGTACTCAATACAATTCTGGATCTGAGATTGTTCTAATCCTGTAGAGTATAGCAAAATGCAACACCTTTCATAATACTTACTGGCTGTATACTTAACATGAGGGTGACAATAACTATTCTGACCAGAAAAAGAAAGAAGCTATATATGTCTGGGTGTACATGGAGTTCAGGACATTGAAGGGAAAAAGAAGACAAACTCATTTGACCAGTAAGAAGCCAAGGATTTAGGGGAAAAAAAGTAAAAGGACACCTGGGTGGTTTTTGTTTGGCTTTTCCAAGTGTTAAAATTCATGAGCTACTGACTTCAGGTCATAGCATAAAATGGGTGTGGCAGCCTAACAGTATATAATTTTGTACCATCTGTGATTCAGCCTTGTTAAGTGACACTGATGAATAGGAAAATGGCAAAAAAGGAAGACTTACCTCATAATTCATGTGTCCTTTGCTTCCTCTCCTGCCTGAAAGATTCATGGCATCTCGGGCCCAGTTGTCAACCAACTTGTGAAGATCATCTGTGAAAGTGCCCTTCCTGCTGGATGTTATAGCAGGAGGTTGCGCTTGGGCAGCTTGGGTGTTCACTGTTCCCCCGACAGTGTTTGTGCTACTGGTCCCTGAAGGTATAAGCAGCAAGAATACTAGCATTAAAAGACGCTTGGGTTATAATTTCAGGAAAAGGGAATTTGTCACAGATGATGAATGGCAAGCCACAGAGGTAAGGGTGGGTGGGTAGGTTGTACTGGTTGGGAGAAGCCATGCAGGAAAGAAGATTCTTAGGTTTTATTTGGCCATTTGTTTATCACCGAGTAATGAAAAAAATGTTTCTCTTTAGTTGCTGCAGATAAGGCCGAGTAACTTAGGATGCTGGCAGGAGTGAAGGGCAGGGGCTTCTTTCAAAGCTCCTCTAGATTTGGGAACTTTCTACCAGTGCGCTACTCCCAGCAGCATGATGGTGATGATGAGGGAATGGAATATGGTCAAAAAGGCTAGCTGCTGTGAACACTTACAGAGTGCAAGGCAGAAGAAAGGATTTCTTGTGCACTGGGTAAGGGGAAGTAGGAGCAGGAATGCAGAAATCGCTGCTTAGCTCTAGAGAAGATGGGGCTACCAAAACTGTGGCTATTGCCACATTCTTAGCCATGTTTTAACAGCATAATAAGTATTATGCTTTGTTCAAAATTTTTCTTAGACCGATAAACAAATTTATAAATATAAATTTGGAAGTAGCTAAGCCTTCAGTTCCTCTCAATTTCCCATGAGTAAAGAACCAAGATTAAGCAGGAGGAAGAGAAGTGCTTAAGTGAATCTTTCAACTTCAGGAAGACATAGTTCTCCTGAAGAGAACCTTGTTTTCAACTACTTTAGGATTCTAACCCCTTCTCCCGACTTCCTAGAACAGCAAGTACTGCCATGTAGAAGCAACAGGAAAATTCAGCTGAGGAGGGGTGCAGAGAGGAGAGGATGCTTTGAGGTTATGATGAAGGTATTCTATTTCTATGGTCTGATGAAGAAGGAAGGAAGAGTCTGTGTCCTGCCTGATTTCGGCTCTGCTGGAGGGCACACTGAAGGTTAATCGGAGAGGCAAGTTTTAGAGAAGAGGGAAAGAAGAGTCACCGTCTTATTTTTATTCTCAAATTCCCCCTCCCATCAGATCTCACATTCACTAAAGAGTAAGTAAAAGCTAGTCAAGAAAGCTGTGAGCCAGGAGGCTTTACAATACCCAAGTAATGCTGGGTCTGAATAGGTGCATGCATTTCCCTAGTTCCAAGGTCAAAGCAGCACCCCAGAGCACAGCAGCACAGCTGAAGCAGCCCTGCCACTTAAGAGCCCTTTATCATCACTGCTGGTGTCAGTCAGTTTTCTATTTTACTACCCAGAGAATGGAACAAATATGCAGGTCTGTGCTGCAGTGACAGCTGACTCTGACGTGAAGCTGCAGAGTGAGGAAGGTCACATGCTTCTTACCACCATGGCAAGACATGAAACAGTAGTGCCAGCTCACACTGTTACTGCACGCATGGTGCAAAAAGGGAAAGTAAATTCCCCTCCAACACAGGAAACCGAAGTAGAAAAGTGTAAAAGCACAGGAAACAGTCTTCCTCAGACAGCAAATAGGAGACAAAGGCAGAGTAGAAAGCACAGACAGTGAGAATGGGCAACCACAATGCTGAAGAGACCCAGAAAGCAAGGACAGCATGCAGGAGAGCGGCATCCTGTGTGGAGGGGTGGGGGAACAACGACCACAGTCGAATGGTTGTCCAGCAGCAAATACAAGGGGCTGAGTATGGCAGACACACCAATCCACAGAGCTCATGCAGGGTGGGGGGTGTCACACCTCTCTAGTCGGATGCAACTTGCTCTTCATGCTATAAGGCCCCTTTAGAGCCAATCATTTTTCACCCTAACTGCTATTACCCAATATTGGATTCTGAAAGCAGGGTTTATCCCACAAAGGAGAGTCAACCACACAGTTAACTATTGTTTTCTGGGTTCTGTAAATAGGTTTCCAGTCAATAAAAGGCAACAAATACCCCTTTCTGACCAGAAAATAAACCCTAGGAAAAGCTGGGCTGTAAAACAGACTAGTAGGGAAGCCTGAAAAACATTCTAACCTGAGTCTTTCAGTTCTCTCAAAAGATCTAAAATATACCACAACTTACCTTTCTTCAACTCACAAATTCAGATTTTCTTCTGCCAAAATACATTTCCTTGACCCCTATGCTGCCAGATTCTAGTAAACACAATTACCATGGTCCACAATGTTTTGTCCAATATTCCAAGTATGTATAGAGGTAGAGAGTTTTCTTATTAAAGTGGTACCGCAGCTCACCAACTTTATCCTCTCCAAGATTCTGCTTGCAAACCAAATTGAACGAGAACCAAATCAAAATTTCCAAAAGGTCAACACTGAACCTAACCAACGAATCTGATTCAGTTCTCCTCCGATTTGGTTTGTGACCGAAACCGTGGAAAGAATTAAGTTTGTGAACTGAGGTACCACTGTAACTCTCCAGAACCTTTACTGATTAGTTGCTGAACTTTATCTGTTCTTTAATTAAGAAACCTCCATCACTATGATGTACACAAAGTGAGGGCAGAGACCTTTATACACTGTAATCATTGCTGAGCCCCCAGGGGAGTGCAGAACAGTACGTAACACTTTTTTTTTAAGTGGGAGTGTTTGAGACAGGATCTCACCATGTAATTCAGGCTGTCCTGGAACTCACTATGTAACAGACCAGGCTGGTCTTGAACTCATAATAATCCTTTTGTCTCTACCTCCTGAGTGTGTGATGCTGATAGGCCTGATTCTAGCACATTCTGCTGACTGAAGAACTCTCTTTCCCTAAGAGTGAAGCCTCCCCAGTTTCCCCATGCACAACCCTGGGTACTACCAACCCATGATTATCACAGAGCTAGGCTCACATGGGGAGAGCACTGACTATGAGGTGATCTCTCAATTTGGAATTATAGCCAGCAGTTAGCAATTAAGCATGTTAAAGAATATATTACAAAAGGGTGCAGAGACAGATGCAAGTTAGGAATCAGGGAGTTATGAGGCTTCAGAGTTCAAAGAAGTCATGGATAACAGGCTTTGCAATCAAGGACCAAAAGTAACAGAAAGAAAAGATAATTACTACAGAGCTGGTTGCAAGGACAGACTTTTTTCACCATCTTCCCTGAAGCACAAAGAAAGAGCAGGGTGTTAAAGAAATATCAGTGTAAAATCTTTAGACTCTTCAAATAGCACAAAAATGCCCAGCAAGAGAGAGCAGGAGGGGAGACAAGTGGGTTGGACCTAGTAGCCCTAGACACAGGTATGGTTCTACAGGATGTTTATCTAACTGGTTGTTAGTCTTCACAGGTTACCTAAAGGCGGTGTTGTTCCCTGGCTGACATGTACTGAGTTTACATAACCAGTCTTTACTTCTAAAAAAGTATAATACTTTGCAATATAGTTCTCAAATGGGGAAGAAACTCTGGTTTCTCTGGTCTCACTGCTTGAATTGAAAAATACCCAAGCAATGTTTTCACGGACCCTGTCCCACTTCCTGTTTCTCCTGCTGGGTTGTTATAAAGCCAAATAAAATTAGTATCACTGTTACAGTTTGAAGTTAATTTAAATTAGTGATTACATTTCCACATCCTGGACACATAAAATAGCCCCTTCCCTTCCATAAAACTCTTGAAAAGTAGTGGAAAACAAGCAACCTTTGAATATAAATAAGAGCATCAAGCCAAGCCGTGCTTCCAAACCATTTTCTATTTTGAGATCATAGGATAATGTATAAGTTCTGCTATAAGTTCTGCAAGTTCTATAACTTCTATGAGTTCTCAACCCTTCTAAATACTTGTTTTCTTTCTACAGTTTTGAGTTTTTGAATTTTAAGATATGTTCTGCAAGATGTGCCTTCAACAGATAGATGCATGGTCTCTCATTTAGACCCAAATGGAGACTTAATATTTCTAACAACTGATCTGAAAGGGTAATACTACCTACCTATAAGAGTATGATGAGAATTGACAGAAATAAAGTGGCACTTATCGTCCTATATTTCACAAAAAGAGGTCTTAGTGTTCTCTCTTTTTCTCAGATATTTCAGGATATTCAGCATATGCTGCCTTACAAGGCATATTAAAACACTTTTCTACTTATTAATGTCTTTTAATCTTTTTATTGGACATGCAAATTAAATGCTTATTCAAGTGTCAAGGTGCTAATATGTACAGTCCAGGCCAACCTAACCATAAAATTATGAATCTGAAGGTTCACAAATCATATATGCTTAGAAAACTACTTAACTGGGTAATGTCTTCCACTTTCTTCTTTGTTAAATAGCTCTGGACTGGTGATATGTGTAGGAAGGTGGTAAAAGACTGCCTTTACTAAGCGAGGTAAAAAAGAATAGGGGAACTAGAAGGGTTACATATGTATCAGTGAGGGAAATGAAGTTAAATGTAATGCATAAAGGTACCTTGTAATCTGGTCACTATACAAAGAATAAAGGAAATTCTTCCCACCAGGAAGAGGCCCAAAGACCTCTGACCCATATACTTAGAAACACCGATGGTCTTAGCACATGCACTTAAAAAGCACTTAAATAACCACACCAGAAGTTTGAGGCCGTAACAGATTGTTACCCAAACTCTAACAAGAATGTTTTTAAATGAGATGTTTTGGTTGATTTAAAACAATTTCATATCAACATACATTTGTTGACCACCTGCTAAGTGCCAGGTAGGCACTGGGTAATTATAAAGAAAGCATAAATGCTTTAGAGTTCCAGTTTTTGTGTACAGATGCTTGTTGGATTTGTACAACAGCCCTTGGAGATAGGCACTGTCCTTGTGTTCTGTATGGGCAGGATGAAATGACTTGCTGTTGTCCATTGTTTTTAAATAGAAACTGGGAAATCCTATCAATTAGATTAGCAAGTCAGATTTCATATGTACGTGCTGGGCTTTAGTATTTTAACAGAAAATATGCTTTATCTTAGATAGCCATAGTAAAAACCCTTACTACACTACTAATTTCATGAGCAATAGCAGCAGAAAGATCTAGTGAAGAGAAGATATTTAGCATCTTTTCAACTGGAAAAAAAGATTTTAATACATTTTCTAAGAGAATGGAAAAAAAACAGGATAAACTTTGATTTGCTGCAAGGATTTAAGTATTAATGATCAAGACTCTGATCATTTGAAGGCCAATGGCAGGACAGGCAGATAGCACTGCATGCTCAGTCATCACTGCTTTCAACAGCCCACAACCTAAAGCAGTGGTGGCGAACCTATGGCATGCGTGCTGCAGCAGGCTATTTGTTAAAATCTCTAAACGCCCTAAAAGGTTTACTGTCACTGGTCTAGCACCTTGACATCTACCGTGGTATAGATCTAGGAGGAAGTAATTCTATAAAAGTGTTATTTTGAAGTCTGTAGAGAGTTATTGCTATTCCTATCTGCATCTTTTACTATAATTAACACAGGGACCCAAACTTCTGAGGGTAACAGTATTCAGCCAAGCCACTGAGTAGATGATATACAAAAGACAAATGAAAATGGACTGCGTGATATATCAGATCCAAGCAGCAGAAAACGAGGACAAGGAAGGAGTAAAGGTGTTACACACAAAGAGCCAAGCAGGGCGTACTCAGAAATCGGGTCCTCCTGCCACCAGGCTTGAATGTCACCTGCTCAGATGCACAGTTAAACTTCGCACAGCCTGTGAGGGGGGAAACAGGGAAGAACAGAAAGAGGAAAAGAGACAGAACACAGCTACAAGGTGTTAGAAACTTGGGGCTGGAGTGGTGAAACGCACTAAGATGGCACACAAAAGACTAGCTTCTTGGAAGGTCAGATGAATAAGAAAGGAAGTATCAGGGGTTAATTCCCTCTGCACAATGCTACAACTTATCTAATTGGAATAATGCTACCTCCTAATGTTCCTTACAAGCCAAATACATTCATGTTGTGAAAAGACAATTTAATTTCTATGAAAATGTGGCAGAAACACGTTAGATATCTATACTTTTCATTCTTTTCCACCCAGATATGCCTTTCTTTTCAATTCTTATTCTAATGTTACAGCAAACTCTTGTTTATAGGCATGTTTTGAGCAATAAATGATAAACAAAACTGTATTTAGAAAGTAGAATATGGATGAAAAATTAAATTGTAGGTCTAGTCATCTTAGTTTGCCAATTCCATACAAGTTAAAAAGTCTACATCAGCTAAGAAAACACATTAGCTTTCGGAAAGTACTGAAACTCCTTATAATCTGGTCCAGGAGATCTCAGCTTAGTATTAAAGCCTTGTGTTCAAAACTCCGCTGAGTTATACATAGGTTCCAGATGTTATTTTCCATTGTTTTTTTTTTTTTTTTTTTTGAGACAGAGTCTCACTTTGTAGTTCAGGCTGGCCCTGAGTTCAGCCTCAAACTCACATCACAGCAATCCTCCTGCCTCTGCCTCCCAAGTGCTGGGATTACAGGCGTGAGCCACCACACCTGGCACTGTGGTACTTGGTGCTGGTTGCTGCTGGGTGTGAGTCTCCACGCCCAATATTGTTATTCTTGATAAAAAGCTCTTTTTTACCCAATGGGAGCCGTGAATCCAGTCATTTTAACAATCATTCAGCTTCCCTGCTTAGCCCAAAGATTGAGCAGTGTATAACAAGCAGGCTGTGTCCTGGTGACAAGAGGTTACTTATCAGGCTTTGGTCCCAGGTATGGCAGTGTCTATTTTAATGTTTCTGGAAAATGATGGTTGTTTTGATTTCTTACCTTGACCTGGAGCTGAAAGACTTGGTACTGAAATGGCACCATCACTGGTGAAGGCTGAGTAAAGGTTGTCACTGGATGGAGATGGCTTAAGAGGCTGTAACAGCTGATTCTGCCCAGTGTCAGGGATGTTCCCAGGTGGGTGGAGGGTCTGCTGGGGGTGTAAGACCGAAGCTGTACTCTGACCAGACAGGTTACCTGCCCCAAAAAAATCACATGGTACAAGAAAACATGTGAAGCTTTTCCCAATGCACACACAGGTGCTTTTTAAATCATTTCCTTCCCAGTCCTATGGATTTAACCTACGACCTTGCACACATTAGACAGGTGCTCTATCACTAAACTATTTCCCCAGCCTTATAAAAAAAATTTTGTTTTGGACGGCCGGGGATTTAGCTCAGTGGTTCCGGTGCCTGTCTTGCAAGCGTAAGAGCCGGGTTCGATCCCCGGTAACCACATACAGTACTGGGTGTGAAGACTCACGCCCAGCAGCAATCAGTACCATATACCACAGTGCTGGGTATGGTGGCTCACGCCTGTAATCCCAGCACTTGGGAAGCAGAGGCAGGAGGATTGCTGTGAAGTAAGTTTGAGGCTGAGCTCAGGGCCAGCCTGAACTACAAAGTGAGACCCTGTCTCAAAAAAAAAAAAAATATATATATATATATTTATACACACACACACTTTTGGAGCCATGATATTGGCTAAGTTGGCCCAGCTACTTCCACCTTAATATCCTCCTGCCTCACCCTCCTGAACAGCTGGAGTAACAGGTGTGTGCCACTATGCTTGGCTTAGGCATTAGTCTTATTCCCGTCAGTGCGTCTCACTGAATGATTAATGATGGATCAAAAAATTAACAAACCAATGAAGGGAAAAAGTCTTCACTATTTAACACAAAAGGAAGTGAAGAGTGATATTAAGAATCTACAGGAAACAGGGTTATATGAATTATCCTACAAGATTTTACCTTTAGGTAATAGATGGTTCACAAGTCTGAGCTAAGGTAACTGGAATATGTAGTGACTCTAAAGGTTCTATTTTTACATTTCCATAATCATTTTCACCTTATCAGAAAAGATGTTGGATTATTATGCAAACACACTGTCAGGCAACTTCTGCTTAGACTTTTGTATAAACATGCATGAGAGCAAATATAAAAGAGGTGTCTGAGGGCCAGAGATTTATTAGCTCAGTGGTCCTGGCACCTGCCTTGCAAGCACAAGGCCCCAGATTTGATCCCTGGTAACCACATACAACAAAGCTGGGCCTGGTGACTGACTCATGCTCTCCAGCAATCAGTACCACATACCCCAGTGACAGGCATGGTGGCTCACCCCTGTGATCCCAGCACTTGGGCGGCAGGGACAGGAGGATTGCTGAGTTTGAGGCTTGCCTGTGCTATATAGTGAGCTCAGGGCCTGTCTGAACTATAAAGTGAGACCCTGTCTGAAAAAATGAAAGAAAAAAAGGGGTGTTTGAGAATGATGTAGATGATTATAGGGAAATGAATATTTAAACTTATTCTTGGTTAGGTAGCTTTCAGTTTCTAAGTCAACTGTTCTAAAAAAATGACTAGACCCTCTGTTCCCTAGTTACTGATTGAACAGAAGTTCACTCAAAAAACATGTCAAAGTTAGGACTGGAATCGGGACTCTAAATTAGCTTGTCTCCTCTATAATCACATCTCTATGAAGGGGTGGCACGAATTAGTCCTGTTGTGCTAGAAAAAAGTTTGGTCATCTGTGAAGGCTTGTAGAGAACAGAGAGCTGCTCAACCAGTACCACATTCCACAGTGCCAGGCATGGTTGCTCACGCCTGTAATCCCAGCACTCAGGAGGCAGAGGCAGGAGGACTGCTGTGATGTGAGTTTGAGGCTGAGCTCAGGGCCAGCCTGAACTACAAAGTGAGACCCTGTCTCAAAAAAAACCAAAAAACAAAAAACAAAAAAACACAGCAACAACAAAAAACCCCCCAAAAAACAAAAAACAACAAAAAAAAAGAACAGAGAGCTTCTAAGAATTGTGCAACTGCTTTCCAATATGCTTAAAGTGGATCTGTAAAGCAAATATGAAATAAATACCTTAGCCCTCTTACAACTAATTATGTTAGCAATTTTACCAAGAATCAAAACTTTGTACCCCAATTCAAATAGACAAATTGTGGCCTATTATAAGAGATTATACTTTAAATAGTTTGACTGCAACCTCTATCCAGTTCTTTATCTTGACATAAATAAAATAGCCTCACCAAGGATGTTACAATTTAGACTCAGAAGTATTTATTTGATGTTTACACTGATTCCACATGCAATTATGACTAAGCCATTCATTAAAAGGAAGAGTCTACCTTAAGTTATTAAACAGAAGATAAAGTACTTGCTTCTGAATGTCAGAGTTTGGTTAAATGTAGGTTGTTAACAGGCAAAGCTAAATGTTTAGACTTATGAACAATTATAAATGAAGATGGATTAAGGTGGAAGAAGCCATTATAATCACCCACTTTACTTCTATAGATTCAGAGAGGTTAACAAATAGGAATAAAGAAGTCAAGGAAACAAGAATATTAGGAAAGGCAGACTCTCACAGAACATCCACTTGAACAGTTGGAGACAGAAACAAAAGATGACTGACTTGGTCCAATGCTTTTTACCTGAAAGCTGTGGGCTTTTATTCCCCAATGAACTGCTGCGACTAGATTTGCTGCCTTTGCTCTTAGTGGGTCGCCTTCTTCTCCCTGAAAGGGGGGCAGCGGGGGGAATAATGACAGCAGGGGGAACCTTTCCCAGTTTGGTATACAAAGATTCAATTTCATGCTTCTGACGACTCTGCAGATCCTGAATCTCTTTAAGATGTCTACAAAAAACAAACAAACAATTCAAAATATGATAGCTGTTTTGTTCAAATACAAATCAAAGCATATCTGGGGCTAGGGATTTAGCTCTGTGGTTCCATGTCCTGAATTTGATCCCTGGTACTACATTAAAAAAAAAAAAAAAAAAAAAAAAAAAAAAAAAAAAAAAAAAAAAAAAAAAAAAAAAAAAAAGAAAGAAAGAAAGAGAGAGAGAGAGGAAAGAAAGAAAGAAAGAGTGAAAGAAAGAAAGAAATTGTCTGGCTGGGGATATAGTGCAGTGGTACAGTGTTTGTCTAGCATGTAGTCAGGCCCTGGGTTCAGTACTCAGCACTGCAATAAACCAACCAATCATCAAACAATATATTCTTTCTTTGGAGGTACTAGGAATCAAACTTAGGGCCTCATACTTGCCAGGCAGGCACTGTGCTACATTCCAGGCCCAAAAACCAGTATATTCTTTTTTTTTGGAGATACTATAGGCCAAAATCCTGCCTCAAAAAAAAAAAGACACAAACAAACAAAGATTAATAATTTGTTAGAGGGAAACGATTTCCTAACTTTTAAGGAAAGATAGGTGAATTTGCAACTCTTACCCAATTTGATAAATATAACTAACAAAACCTGCCAGTACATCACACTGTGATTAAAAGTCATTTGATAAATAGCCAGGAGTGGTTAATAATAAATGCTATTAATAAAAATATTATGGTAATGATGTAAAGGTGAAGAAATTCCTTAATGAGATATATCATGGGGTCCTCATGAGTACAATATAGAGCCAAATAAACTGTACACTCAGGTAAACTTTAGCTTTTGGGTATCATCTGTTAACTGGACTGAAAAGCCACACATTAGTATATTACAGTGAAAGATCATTAATTTTAGCATTAGAAACTAGGTCTTTTTAATTTTTTTTTTTTGTAATGAAGACTGAATCTAGGGACTTGACACTGGGCTGCACCCTCACTCTTTTTAAAATCTTGACACAGGGCCTTGCTAAGTCTCTAAACTGCCCAGGCTGAGCTTGAACTTGTGATCTTCCTGTCTCAGTTTCCCCAGTTGCTGATATTACTGGCATCCACAAAAAAAATGCCCATAGAACTAGGTCATAATAGCTGCCTGCCATTTTGCTTTCACAGGAAAAAACATACTTTTCTCGTAGCCGTCGCAGCTCTAACTTTAAGTCTTCATCTTCAATGTCCGACTCATTGTCACTGCTCATATAGGAGGAGTTGAATGAATTGCTAAGGCTCTGACTCAGAGTCTGGAGAGGAAGGCTCTTTGAGTACAACTGATGGGGGGAGTGTGGGCTGCCTGACCCATCATCCACATCCCTCCCTAGAAAGGCAGCCTCCAGGTCAGAAGATGGTCCGTTTAGATGTGAAGGCTCTGAGAGTTCAGCCTTGTCTTTCTTTGGTATCACAGCAGGAAGAACAGGTTGTTCTGAATCCCTAAATGGAGGGGATGTCTCTGATCCCTCTTTTTTTGCCTCAGTAATCTTTTCTTCAGTTCTTGATACAGAGAAACGACCCACTTTGTTTGCTGTAGTTGTCACCTGAAAACGTCCAACTGTGGTAGGCTGCCCAGCTTCTAACTTGGCTTCTGAGGCAATTCTGTGAGTACTATCTGGTACATCTGAGGAGATGCCAGGTATTGTTATCCCATTGGGCTCTGGCTTTACCAGGGTACTCTCTGGACTACTACTTGATAGCACCGAGGACTCTGATGTGCTAGATTCAAAATGAACAGACTTTGTATCTTCTGACTTATTTTTACTCTCTTTCTGAGCATCTTCCTTTGCAATGGAAACCTGGCAGAAGAAAAAAGAACAAAATGAGGTTAAAAACTGAAGTCCCCAATATTTGATTTCCAGCGTGGATCATTAACATAAAAAGGAATCGCCGTATTTCTCAGTCCATGAAAGGTTGAATCTCTACACAGGGACTCTTATATCTGAACGTGGAAATATTATTATAGAGAACAACCTATCTGTATTGAATTGCATATTCTGAGTGACTGTTTAAGCTCATTAAATAATTTACTTTTGGGAGTGGGAATTTAGCTCAGTGTTTTTGGTGCCTGCCTCACAAGTTAAAGGACCTGGGTTGATCCCCCTTAACCACATACAATACTGGGTGTGGAGACTCACGCCCAGCAGCAATCAGCACCACATACCACAGTGCTGGGCGTGGTGGCTCACGCCCGCAATCCCAGCACTCGGGAGGCAGAGGCAGGAGGATTGCTGTGATGTGAGTTTGAGGCTAAGCTCAGGGCCAGCCTGAACTACAAAGTGAGACCCTGTCTCAAAACAAACAAACAAAAAAACCCCTTTCAGTTTTCATGTTATAAACAGGATTCATGTCTCAGTCAAAATATAAGTAACAACAGGGTTAAATCTTGAAAGTTGCCTGTGAAATATTGCCTACTATTCCAATTCCAAGAGGCATTATAAAAACAATTTGAAAGCAGGCTGAAAAAAAAGATTTGCAGGGGATTTAGCTCAGTGCCCCTGTGCCTGCCTGGCAAGTGTATAGTTCTGAGTTCAATCCCTAGTACCAAAAAAACCCCAAAACAAAAACAAACAAACAAACAAAAAAAGCAAAGATTGTTGAACTCTAGAAATTGCTCGCTTCATGGATCAGCTGGCAGATTAAAGTAATATGGTATTACAATATGGTATTGCTTGATGCTTAATCAGTATCAGCACTTAAAGAGACAATTCTATGGGAAAAAATGAGAATTAAGTTGTGTCATATACTGGTACAAATTCTCATTGTTGAGTGCAATAATGATGTGTATATGTAATGTACCAATAAAGATTTTAATTAAAAAAAAAAAGACATAATTCTAAGAAAACTATCCTAAATATAGAAAAAAAATTTTTTTTTTTTTGAGACAGGGTCTCACTTTGTAGTGCAGGCTGGCCCTGAGCTCAGTCTCAAACTCACATCACAGCATTTCTCCTTCCTCTGCCTCCTGAGTGCTGAGATAATAGGTGTGAGCCACCACGCCCAGCACTGTGGTATGAGGTACTGACTGCTGCTGGGCGTGAGTCTCCACACCCAGTATTGAACAGAGTTATCGGGGAATCGAACTGGACGCTTGCACTTTCAAGGCAGGCGCCAGAACCACTGAGCTAAATCCACAGCCCAGAAAATATTTTTTATACATAAAGATAACTATCATTCAAAATAGGATAGTGGCCAATTTTAGAGAGAACAAGCATTCCTGGCGGATGAATAGGAAGAAAAGTATGTGTATCTACTGTTCTAAGTATTTTATATTTGCTTTAATTAGTATGCCTTACTTTTATGAGGGGAAAATGATAGTTATCAAGTGCTGTATAAAAGAAATATAACATTAGATTGGCAATTATATCCTATAAAAGTACTAATCTTATGATATGTGCAACTCCTCTCAAAAGAGGAAATCAACATCAAGAAAATGATAAGCTTACCTGAAATCGTCCCATTTTTAAAACACCAGCTCCTGAACTAGTTACTGGGAGAGGGCCTTCTGAGCCTTGAGAAAACAAATAAAAAGAAGAGGAAAACAAATTAACATCTCTTTTTGTTAGCTTCTTTTTTCTCTAGCAAAAAATACATGATATTAATACACATTTTAAAATCAAAACTAGTTAAATTTATTTTTCCAATGTAATTCTTAGGACATTAGTTTTCAGAACCACAGATAGGTTGCTTTGGTCAACTTTAAAGACACTTAGATCCTCTGTCCTAATGACAAATCTTTTCTTTTTTGGAGATATTGTAGGCACATATCAGCAAATAATTTTATATATTTAGCAGAATACTGACCTATTTTTCCATATGGTATCTTAGAGACCATTCCATTTTGATTCTTTTTAATAGCTGCATATTTGTTGAGATTGTAACAAAAAGTAAGGAAACAAATTTTATATATATGGGGGGGTGGTAGGGTGGGTGGGGCTATGGGAAAAAATGAGAATTAAGTTGTGTCTTATACTGGTACAAATCCCCATTATGGAGTGCAATCATGATGTGTATATTTAATGTACCAATAAAGATAAAAAAAATTAATAGCTGCATATTTTATCTATGTACTAAATATATTTTTTCATTGAACTATACTTTCACCAAAGCTTCCACTGATGGACATTTAAATTACTCAGAATCTCTTGCCTTTATTTTTTTTTTCTGGTACTGGGGATTAAACTCAGGACCTTTCACTTATGAGGCAGGCCAAGGTGCCAGTGAGCTAAATCCCTGGGTCTCTTGTTATTTTAAAGGTGCTATAATAAAGTGTCTTATAGTATGGTAAAGATGGAAGTGCTGAATCATTTCCATTTACAAATCTAACAGGTAAGGGCTGGGGATTTAGCTCAGTGGTTCTCGTGCCTACCTTGCAAGCACAAGGGCCCTAGTTTGATCCCTAGTAACCACATACAACAATGCTGGGCTGGGTAACTCACACCCACCAGCAATCAGTACCACATACCACAGTGCCAGGTGTGGTGGTTCATGCCTATAATCCCAGCACTTGGGAGGCAGAGACAGGAGGATTGCTGTGAGTTCAAGGCTTGCCTGGGCTACGTAAGTGAGCTCAGGGCAAGCCTGAACTACAAAGTGAGACCCTGTCTCAAAAACAAGAAACCAAACAAAACCAAAACAAAACAGAAATCTGGTAGGTAAAATAAGGAAGAACGAGTGATTAGAAAAAGACTTGAGACAGACTGGCAGACTAGATCAAAAAGTTCAAGTTATATTACTAAGACACAGGATGAAAACAAAAAACAGAATAAAACCAAACTATGGTACTGGCACAAAAACATATACCGATCACTGGAACAGAACAGAGGATGCAGCAACAACTCCAGATACATTCAGCTACTTTATGTGACAAGGGTTCAAAAACATATGATGGAGGAAATAGTTTCTTTAGCAAATGGTGCTGAGAAAATTGGCTATATTTATGGAGATTGAAGCTAGATCTGTATCTTTCACCATGTACTAAATTAAAATCAAAATGGGTCAAAGACCTAAAAACTGTATTAAGACAGAAACAACCTGCTGGCATACAAAGTAAGTAAAGTTAGTGAAGATGTAGGGATAGGCAGGACTTTCTGAACATAACCCTAGTGTAATAACGAGAGTCAACAAATGGGATTATATCAAATTAAAAAGCTCCTATATAGGAAACAACCAATAGAGTGAAGAAACAATCTATAAAATGTTGACAAAATTTCTGCCAGCTATAACTTAGAGGACTGATATTTAAAATATATGAAAAACTTAAAATGAGACTCAAAAAATGGGCAACTGAAATAATAATATACTCAGGATCAAACAGGATTTTGTGCTTGCAAGGCATGTGCTGGAATCACTGAGCTAAATCATAGGCCTGATAAAACACTTCTCAGAAGAAATATAAATGGCCCTTACATACATAAAAAAATGTTCAATATCACTGCATTAGAGAAATGTAAATTAAAACAACATTGAGATTCCATTTTACTCTAGAAATAGCAATCATGAAGAAATAAAGTGATAACAAATGCTACTGAGGCTGTGAGAAAAAAGGAACCACCCCATACTGTTGTTGGGGGGAATTTCAACTAGAGCAACCACTATGAAAATCAGTATGGAGATTCCTCAAAAAAACAAAAACAAAAACAAAAAAAACCTAGAAATTCCATTTGACCCAGGTATTCAGCTTCTAAGTACAGTATCTTTACCAGAAAGTTAAAGATACTATATTAGTGATATCTATCTATCTATCTATCTATCTATCTATCTATCTATCTACCTACCTACCTACCTACCTACCTATTTACCTACCTATCCATATCCATGTTTATAACAGTACAATTCATAATAGCTAAATCTTGGAAACAGCCACTCTGTTCATCAATAGATGAATAGATAAAGAAAATATGGTATATATGTACAATGGAATATGACTATGCTACAGAAACATTCAGAAAGTATATAAATGTGAGTTATTTGTAGGAAAATGGGTGCAATAACAATGTTGTATATTAAAACAGACACACAAGCTGAAAACTGTATGGTTTTTCTCATGTGAGAAATTCAAGAATAACTAAAGTAAAGATCAAAACAAAAGGTAGAAGGAAACAAGGAGATAGATCTATTGCAAATGGGTAGAGGACAAGAGGTGGAGAGAGGAAGGGCAGCTGAGAAAGGAGATATAAAAAAGAATTAAAGTGTGTCAGGTAGTTACTAGCCATCACAAACATATACTAATAAATTCTTAAAAATAAGACACGAATAAAATATTGATATCTACTACTAAATTGATCCTAAGAGGGATCAAATCATTAGTGGCTATTAAACTTCTGAATTTACCAATATGAGGTGAGAAATGCTACCACTTAATAGGTTTATTTTACATTTGTTAGTATTAAGGAAGCTAAGCACTGTATGTCTGATTTTTTTTTTTTTTTTTTTTAGGTTTTTTGAGACAGGGTCTCATTTTGTGGTTCAGGCTGGCCCTGAGCTCAGCCTCAAACTCCCATCACAGCAATCCTCCTGCCTCTGCCTCCCGAGTGCTGGGATTACAGGCGTGAGCCACCATGCCCGGCTCTGTGGTATGTGGTACTGGTTGCTGCTGGGCGTGAGTCTCCACACCCAGTATTGTTATGTGGTTAACTCGGGATCTACCCTGGGCCCTTGCGCTGGCAAAATAGGCGCCAGAACCAATGAGCTAAATCCCTGCCCCTCTCCTATAATTTTTTAAAGTTCTATTTTTCATAAAAATTTTCATCATAGGGTAAATAATGAGGGGAAAAAGAATGTGATAGTAATTAAAAAAGGAAACAAAGCTATGTATATGTGGGTAGGGGGTTGCAGGGTGGGTGGGGGAAGGGGAAAAAAATGAGAATCAAGACATGTCATATTCTGGTACAAACTCTCAATGTTAAATGCGATGATGATGTGTATTCATAATGTACCAATAAAGACCTGAATTAAAAATTTTTTTTTTCATCTTTGAACCATTTGGAATTTACTTTGATCTAAAATACTGAACCATCTTTGTCTTTATTCAGTTGTCTATACTGTTTATTAGAATATCTTATTTTACTGATTTAACAGACCATCTTTCACATAGGTCTATGTTCTCTTTTATTTGATGGTAAAATTTATCAACTTTGTTATACATATTTAAGATCTATACTACAATGTTTTCATAATCCACATTTTCTCTTATTTTTGTTCATTTCTAAATTTTCTAGCATATTGTACGGACTTGTAAGGTATTTATTTTACCATAAAATGAGATAGCCAATTCACAATTGTTTTGAAAATAAAAATACTTAAACTGATTAACTAAAATTTTACATTTGGATCTCTGTACAAATATAATGTCCAGGCTTTTCAACTTGATCTTAATGTATTTATCCAGTGTCACAAAAAAGGGTATCAGTAAACTGATTTTTATAAAAATACTACAGCTTCCTAACTTCTTATTAAAAGGATTATTTTTTAGTTTTTTGAGACAGGGTCTTGCTTGGTAGTTCAGGCTGGCCTCAAACTCAGCAATCCTCCTGCCTCTGCCTCCCAGAGTGCTGGGATTACAGGACTGAGCCACCACACCCAGCTATAGAAAGTATCTTTCCTAGATAATAACCAAAGGTTTTACACTAAGATAATACCATTAAACACATGTGTTCCCTCACTCCTATAAGACTCATTAATCTACTCATATTTCATGCTTTAGATATTATCAACGGTCATCACTTATGAAACATAAAAATATTCTAATAGTCTCAAATGTATCAACACTTTGTCTTTGAAAATAGTGAACTTTATTATCAACTATATATAGAACTCGAAAGAATATCAAAAGAAGGATGCTTCTCACCATCCTTCTGAGGCTGTGTTCCTGCTTCTGTAGCTGCTGTTGGAGCCACCACGGACACAGGCTGTAAAACACACACACACAGAAACCACAAAATCTTCAGAGCTTTAATCATTCTTATACTTTTGCCCTGTGGCTTTCTTTATGGTCTCTGTATAATAACAGAAAGCTGGTATATGTGAAGAAATACTATGCCTAGGAGAATTTTCTTTTATAACCTAAATTTAAGTCCAATATAAAGGCAGGCAACGTATTTTAAGAATTCTGAGTATTAACTTTGTTTTAATTTTCTCCTAGGATACCTAAGAACATAACATATTCACAGAAAGTAGATTTATCAAAACTACTGTTACTCTCTTGTTGGGCTTGGTGGCACATGCTTATAATCCTTGCTCTTGGAGAGGCTGAGACAGTAGGATCACCATTAGCTTAAAGCCAAACTAAACTATATAGAGCAAGATCCTGTCTAAAACAAACCCAAAACAAAAATAAATCATTTCTGTCTCATAAAAGTTTAGCTTCCTCCAACGCATAAAAATACATAGGGTTAATCTGTGATAAACTCTAATTAAAGGTATGTCAAAAGGAGTATCTTTCAAATCTTTTCTATGATTATACTATGAAGTCAGTTTTAATCTTACATCAGCCCATCTCATTTCTATTTTCTAGAACAGGCAAGGGCTCTAAATTAGGAAAGAGGGTATTAACAATGACTTAGGATCCAAAAGACTTTGTGTTCCAGAAATACAATAGATTTGAGTTAGATTCTTTCAAGGTTTTTAAGACACTTACACCACTTGCAGATGTCACTGTAAGAGTCTCTGGACTAAGTGTTCGTTTCAACTGAGCCTCAAGATCTTCTAGAGGTTGCTGGGACTAAGCAAAAAAAGTTACAATAGATATAAATTCTTTGGCATTTTCAGAACCACTACATACATGCAATTTATACAGGATGTATATTTTATATTTTATAACGTAACATTTGTTTTCACTGTTTATAATTATATTAAAACTTGGTATAGGGCCAGGGATGTAGCTCAATGGTACCTCGCCTGCCTGGCAAATGCAAGATCCTGAGTTCAATTCCTGGCACCAGAAAAGAAAATTTTTTTAAAAATTCAGCACAATGCTTTGATAGTTTATTATTATATGACAGGTCTAATAAGCTTTAGAGTACATTAGCCACATTTCTGTGTTTTGAAGCTTCATAGTCTTATCTGAGCATGTTATTAAAAGTGATAGAAAGTTTGTTTTGTTTTAAAATATATTCTGGAAAATGCATCAAAATCTATTGGTAGATTAACTACATCCCATGTTCCCTATTTCTCAGTTTTATATACCTTTCTGGTAACCTATCCCTTTGAATAAGAGATAGCAGTTAACAGGTAGGTTCTGCCACAAGGAATATTATGCTCTTCTGCAGATTTTATGATGTACACTTCTGTCCTATAGAGGTCAGCAAAGATCTGGGCAGTCTAACCTATTAACCACATCTCTTTGCCATACAACTCAGTGGCATACATTTTATGTTTGTTAGGGTCTCTATTCTACCTTGGTTTCTAACAACCCATTTTTATGTACCTATTCTCATATAACCTTTACTTATGCTTCTTCTCCTACATGAAAGTACTATCCATTTACCCTTATCCTTCATTCACTTTAAATTAACTCTCTTAGGAATCTGAATGCGCTTTGTTTTTTTTAAAAAATGAGGTTTCTCTATGTTTCTCAGGCTGGTCTTATACTTCTGGGTTCAAATGATTCTCCTAATTCAACCTCCAAGTGCCAGGGCTACAGATGTACATGACTTGGCCTAGGTTTTAAATGCTCAAACTCTGAATTTATAGACTTTCATATTGGACTTTAAAAGAAAATTCATAGTTGATGGAATTGGTTTTTTTGTTAAGGTTTGTTGTATCAAGTTCTTTTATATTATAGTCTAATAAAACTAGATCAAAGAAGGAGGTACTAGGTTTCCTAGGTAGGCAATCTGTCATGTTTTTCTCACATATAATTCTAACGCAAACTCCTACTTTAGTTACAAAGTTAGCTTCTCCCATGTCAGAAGCTTTTTCATGGTTACTGTGGATTCACAAGTATTTTCCTATAGGATGTCAATTAAATGAATTGGTAATGGAATAGACTAAGAAAAGGATACTAATTTAAACAGGTGGTTCTGACTACCATTGTACTCCAAGTATGCCAAGGGAATCTCAAGTTCATACTGCAGGCCTCAGTTCCTCTAATTAATCCCAATAACAAACATTTTATAGATGACTTTAAGCAATATTGTAAATAAAAGAACTATGAAGCTTCTTGTTTAAGTCATGTCTGTGTTATTAGCCACACTTTTAAAATAAGTGTTGTGAAAGAAAGTGAAGACATAGAAAGAAATCTGCCTCATCTTGGGGCACCTGAGTTAGTGAAGGTCCAGGAAAAGGTGGCAGGTGCTCAGTGGCTGGAGTACCAGCAGGAAGTTCAGTACTCATTGACAGCACCTATGGACAAGGAAGGGAAATTAAGTCCATGAGACACTAATAATAAAGGCTGCATTTGTTACTAAAGAACAAATCAACTAATTTGACTGCAGAAGCTTAAGGCAATTTTACGCATAGATTACTGATATATTTTCCACAGGAACGTAATAACCACTGATATTATTATATGGGTTACTATGAACTACCCATGAAATGAATAGTAAAATAGAGTAAAAGGTTGTTACCTGGGAGTGGGGGGAGGACAAAGTCTATATGTACATTAGAGGTACAGTCCAGACTTTTAGGGGAAAGGACAATACTATAGATTGTATCTGTGGCCTTCACGATGCACTATACTACCATTCTTTTCATTTTGAGACAGTCTTACTAAGTTTCCTAAGCTTGTGCCTCAGCCTACAAGGGTGCTGGAATTACTGTGTGCCACTATACCTGGCCCTTCCAGATTATTTCTGAGCCATTTATTTGATAACATATCATCAGACTTTTGACAAGAAAAGACATGTCTAAGAAAAGACAGGTTGGTTAGAAATAATTATGGGGAAATGTTGAGATTGTAACAAAAAAGTAAGGAAACAAATTTTATGTATATGGGGGGGAGGTAGGGTGGGTAGGGCTATGGGAAAAAATGAGAATTAAGTTGTGTCTTATACTGGTACAAATCCCCATTATGGAGTGCAATCATGATGCGTATACGTAATGTACCAATAAAGATTAAAAAATTAAAAAAAAAAAAGAAATAATTATGGGGTATGTGTGACAACAAAAGACATCAAAAGTCTGATACTACAAAGTATAAATTCTATTTTGTCTGAGTAAAGACTATGCAAATAGTCCCTGACTTATGAAGGCTCAAATTAAAAACTGATTTATGATGTTACAAAATTAATTGTGACGTTAGTAGAAGTTGTATATTAAATTAAGAAAAAAAATTTTTTTGGTTTGTTTTGGTGACAGGTTTTGTTCAAATTCCTGAGCTCAAATGACTCCCATGTCAGGGTTTTCTGGCCTTTCTACTGAGCTATATTTTCAGCCTGTTTTTTCATTTTTTTAAAGACAGAGTCTCACTAAGTTTGTAAGTAACCTGGGCAGGGCTCAGACTTTTTTGATCATTGTGCGTTAGCCTCTCAGAGTGCTGGCTACCTCAGCCTCTTGAGAAGTTGAGACTACAGGGCATCCATCTACCACTATAACAATTCTGAATTTTTATTATCTAAAAGCTAATAAAATGTAGCCTGGTGTATCTTTTGTGATGCTGAGTAGTGGCAGTAAGAGAAAGCTTTGTTGGTCATCCTGTCTCAAGGACAAACAACTGATACACTATAGTGTTCTGTGTTACTAAGCTACAATATCCAGGTAGATTACATGCATTAAAAGCATTTTTGACTTTTGTTATTTTAAATTTCAGGATAAGATTTAAAGTTGAGAAACATTTCTATTATCCTATTATGAAAAGAATTTCACATCCATAATAAGGCATAGAAGTGGCTAAGCATAAAATTCAGTAGACATAATAAGGACCAGTTATTTTTAGAGAGATCAGAAAGGTTGAACTTAGCAGAATGAGAAGAAATCTAACACAGAATTAGAAACATTCTAGTTATTTTATCCTAGAATTAGATGATTTCCTCTTTCTCTGTATCAGTTTCATCACCAACTTTTAATTTCTTAAAAAGACAAATTGTACATGTGTGGAATCTACAACATAGGAGAAAATCTGCTTTATTTTCAGTTGAAATAGGTGTTGAACTACTGTTACTATGGATATTGTGCCAAAAGATGCTTTTAGCTATGTTTTGGGATAAAAGATTTATATAGTTACCCCAATTTTAGAATCATGCTTATATTTTACCTAAAAATTACATATTCTTAGGAAGGAAATTGTCAAGTATAATTAACCCCCAAATTCTGCCATCTTAAAAAACAACAGGAAAAATTTTGTGTGTAAGGTACATATATTCTAAAACTGCCATCAATTTAAGACTGAGTATATGTATTACTACACTATTTTCAAGGCTATGTTGAAGTATGCAATTAGGAAGAATAAAAGAGTGATAACATTTTCCTAGTTATTTTGAAATAAGAGTCTTACCGGAGCCTTAGTTAAAGATGGCTTGGAGGGAACAGTTCCAGGTTTCACTCCTGATGCTGTGGTGACTGGGGCTGAAACATAGCTCCCTGGAGTAGAAACTTGCCCAGGTGTGACCACAGGCATAACTGATAAACCAGTTGTTCCTAATGGCAAATTAGTTGGTGGTAAGCAAGTACTTGTGGTAGAAGTCATGAGTTTGCTTGGTGCGACAGCAGTGGTTGGGATACCTGGTGTGACAGTGGTCTCTACTACTAGAGATGTTTCCAGTGAGACAGAAGCATGCTGAGCTCCAGATGAGCTGTGCTCACTAAAGAGAGATCGTAGCTTTTCCTCCAGAGTTTTTATGTCGTCGATGCCAGGAGCTTTGGGTTGGGTATCAGTATCTATTTCTGGACAGTGTGTATGTGGCTGGTTGAGAAGCAAGGCTGGTTGAGGCTGACTATGAATGAGTGTCTGCTGTACAGCAGGCACACTGGAAACAGGCTGTACCAAGGGTGGGATACTAGGTACTTGGGGCAATAAAGGTGTAGAAGTAGGCCCCGCTGCTTGGGGAAGGACAGGAATAGAAGCAACAGCTGATGGGATGGCCAAAGGATGTAGTCCACCAGGCTGAGAAATAGAAGTAGCCAGTCCTATTCCAGGGGAGGAAGAAGATGGTGCAGAGGATAAAGCCAACCCAGTTGTACTGCTCTCGGGTGTTTTGTCTAGTGAGTGTGCACTAACTACCACTGTTTCAGCTGGAGAAGTAACAGAGGTGCTGCTGCTAAGCTGAAGGGATGGCTGGGAAACTATGCTTGTGAGTAGAGTGGTAGCAGAAACTGATGGTACTGTGGCTGTCCCAGGAGTACTACCTGCTGCCTGCTGAGATAATACAGTTGGAGGCTTGGCACCTGAGGCAGCTGTACTCCCCAAGGCAGAGGCTGAAGTTGTTGAAACTGCTATAGAAGAAAAAGTGCCTGTACTAGGAACAATGCTCCCAGATGTGGAGGCCTGAATTGGCTGGGATGTTGTAGGCACTGAGACAACTGCAGGTGTAGTGATGCTTGACACTACACTGGAGAGTACTGCTGGCTCAGACACAGGTGGTTCAGGAAGACTGCTTGAAGTTACCACACTTGTGCTGGTGGCAACTCCAGCTCTCCCTTTTTCAGGGGGCACTATAACCTCAGGCTGTATTATTGATGTGGAAACGTCACTAAGGGGGCTGCTTGTTACAGGGAGTGACATTGAAGGTGTAGGTGCTGCAGTGGTTGGAGGTCCTCCAGAAGCGCTCCCTAAGAAAGGAGGAAATGCTGGTCCTGTTTGACTAAAGTTTGGAGGTGCTGTACTGGGTCCTTCAGTCATCTGAGCATGTTTAAGTTCAGAAAATGCCTGCTGGAGACTGAGGGATGAGGCAGAATGAGATAAGTTCATTCCAGGGCCCTGAGATGTGGAGGCAGCAACTGCAAAGGAAAACAAAAATATATGAATCAACCTATTTAAAAAGATTCAGAAGATTGTCATAATAATCTATTTTTGGACTGCTGACAATGCTAACAACAAAATTTAAAAAATTTCCCAAGGCAATTATAAGCTGTAAAATAGCAAAGTCAAATAAATAGTAGTTTGATCAAATAAGTCAGTTTGTATGAATATCTATTTTTGGAAAATGAATGAATGTGGGAGTAACCTGAAAACATGTATGTTGTTCTAAAATCAGAAACAAACACATGTTATGGTAACTATTTCATAGGTTCTATCTAGTATGGCTGACTTTTTCTTTAATTCTATTTATTTCCTCACTCCATATCTGTTATTAAGAGATGCCATAGGATTTACATAAGTATGTGGCAGAATCAGTCCTTACCTGTATCTGATATTTCACTGGTGAGAACTTTTGATTCTCGTAATCGACTTTCTGGCACAGGACTTACTATAAATCTCCTTCCAGCTGAATGAACAACTTGAGTTAAAGAACTAGCAGGAACACCTTGACAAAAAGAAATAAACAACTCAACTGTATCAGTATTACATGTACTGTTACCAACACATTGCTGCAAGATTTCATTATTGGTGCACAAAACTTAACTTAAAAATAAGAGAAAAAAAAGAAATTTACCGGGGCCGGGGATTTAGCTCAGTGGTTCCGGTGCCTGTCTTGCAAGCGCAAGGGCCCGGGTTCGATCCCTGGTAACCACATACTATACTGGGTGTGGAGACTCACGCCCAGCAGCAACCAGTACCACATACCACATACCACAGTGCCGGGCGTGGTGGCTCACGCCTGTAATCCCAGCACTCGGGAGGCAGAGGCAGGAGGATTGCTGTGATGTGAGTTGGAGGCTGAGCTCAGGGCCAGCCTGAACCGCAAAGCGAGACCCTGTCTCAAAAAAAAAAAAAAAAA
>PVIR01015919.1:0-37712 GCA_004026965.1 Petromus typicus
CTATTCATAGCTACAGACATCATGTATCAGAAATGGCCAAAGCTTCTGCATTCCCTCCTTACTTGACAGCCATCTGACTGGGATATATTTAAAAAGATTAGTATCTGATCTAGGAAGACAGTTTCACATAACAATCATGTACCAAACCAACACCACTGCACACCTACAGCGTGTTGGGCCCATAATGCTGAGTGCTTGCTCAGCCTTTTCCCATTCGTGCTCATAATAACCCCACGACAGGTAACTGCTCATCCCCCTGCATGACGAGCTGCTGAGGCTCAGAAGCAGTGTGCACGGCCCCGACGAATGTGAGCTGTGCATGGTCTGAAACTGCTGGGTTGCTGGGCTGTGCTCTTCTGTTACATCCACCTTGTGATTCTCAGAACCAAGTACGTAGCTGTCAGCAGGAGGCTGGTTGCAGTCCAGGCTCTGGACTCTGTTCTGCTGCTTCGGAATGGAGTCCAAGTCTGCCTTTTTCACACATTCCCTGGCTGGTCTAGGCCACTAAGGTCTCTCTGACTCTTGAATTCAATGAAGCAATATACCAGATAGACCACACACATGCACACAAAACAAACAAATACATACACACAGCCAAATCCCAAACCCAGACACCAGAGCCAGCTGGAGGCTCACCGTAATACTAGCATTCTGGGAGGCTGAGGCAGAAGGCTTTTAAGACTGAGCATAGCCTGAGCAACTCAGCAAGACCTCAGCCTCAAAATAAAAAACAAAAATAAAAGAATTGGGTTCAATCCACCCTACTGTATATAAGTAAATAAATAAATAGATAAATAAATACATAAATGGATAAATGGCCAGACACTTTAGGAACAAAGGATTTCTAAGAAGTACTAAAACAGCTGCTTTTTATATGTAAGGCAGGCTTTGATCTATCATTTAATCTTTTAACCATGATTATGTATGACTTTCAAAATTAAGAAAAAAAAAAAAAACCAGTAGATAAAAGCAGTGACACATGCTCAGTGACAGACGCCCGAAGGACAGGTGTGTTCCTCCAGAGGCTCCGGTCTGGCTCCCTCCGGCACTTCGCCCTGGTTCCTGACGGATGCCAGCAGCACTAGGCAGAGCCTTGGCCCCACAGAGGTGTGGAAGCCAAGGGGAGAGTCCTTTCGTTTGGCGCTCGGTGTGGCCTGGCTTTCTAAGCTGTCCAAGCAGGTGTTTACTCCCAGGTCTCGGCCCAGTCCCTAAGCTGGAAGTCTTCATGAAGTCAGCTCACTGGGCCTTCCTGCCTTCCGACTCCAGCTTCAGTTCTTTTCGAGTTTCCTTTCTAGCAACAAATCAATTCTTCCTCCGAGACAAACTCGGACTTGCTTATTTTTTAAATTTCTCTATTTAGATACAAAAACTCAGCTTTTTAGATACAAAAACTTTCGTCCTTTACAAAAATTTTTTGTTTTTTTGTTTTTTGTTTTTTTTTTGAGACAGGGTCTCGCTTTGTGGTTCAGGCTGGCTCTGAGCAGACAGTATGCTAAAACACAGACAGGACAAACTCTTCTAGAGGCTGAGGGCATAAAATAAACCATTTTCCTTGTCTCTTGTATGAGGAGGCCGAGGCAGGCTGAGCTACAATACCCAAGGGATGCTGCGAGCTCAGGCAGGAGAAAAACCCCTTGGCACACCACATCCGCCCTGTCTTGGGGAGAGTGGCTTCCCTGGGCATGGCAGCCTTTCCTCTGGGTCACATGCCAGTAGCCTATAGAGCACCTCTTCTTGAGGACCCGTGGCTTCCCTGCCCCTCACTTCCATGGCACATGAAAGGGCAAGTGGCCGGGGCGGGCTGGGTCTGAATTAAAAGCCAGTGCACTGTGGGCCCTAGCACAGCAGCCACAGTGCTCCCACCTCAGCATGGTGGATGTGTTTAATGAGATCTTGGCACTGTGCTCAGAGCCTAAGGATCACATTAGCCTAATGATCCAGCGACAGCAGGTGGACGAGGGCATGACACCAGATTTTGCTGTCAGGGAGGTGTGGGCTTGAATCGTGGGGCTGAGACCACTAGACAGAATCCACAAGCTGACTCTGTAACTCATGCCTGCCATTACATTTCCCCTGTGCCTCCTTATCATAAGGCTCAGCAGAGTTCGGAGAGTGGCCGAGAACAAGCCGGTTAACAGAGCAGCATTGAAAAACGTGTATTAGCTCCCATACCACTGTGACATCACTGAGATCCCTGCTCTGTCTCATAGCTAAACTGAGTGACTGAGAATAAAGGACCTCAGCCTCCAGGGCTTGTAACTCTTAGCAACACGGAGCTGGCTGGGTATGGTGGCACAGGCCTCAAGTCCTAGCAGTCAGAGGCTGAGGTAGGAGGAAAATGAGTTCAAAGCCAGCCTGTCCAGGACCAACCTGGACCACACAGTGAGAACAGGTCTCAAAACCAAAAACCCAAAACCCAGAAACATGCTAATGGTATTTAATGGGTCTATTAAGAAGTTATGAAGGGGGCCGGGGAGTTAGCTCAGTGGTTCTGGCGCCTGTCTCACAAACACAAGGACCCGGGTTCGATTCCCCGGTAACCACATAACAATACTGGGTGTGGAGACCCACACCCAGCAGCAACCAGTACCACATACTACAGTGCCGGGTGTGGTGGCTCACGCCTGTAATCCCAGCACTCGGGAGGCAGAGGCAGGAGGATTGTGATGTGAGTTTGAGGCTGAGCTCAGGGCCAGCCTGAACCACAAAGCGAGACCCTGTCTCAAAAAACCTAAAAAAAAAAAGGAAGTTATGAAGGGCCAGGGAATTAGCTCAGTGGTTCCTGCAAGCGCAAGGGCCAGGTTCATCCCCAGTAACCACATATAACAATGCCGGGCGTGTTGACTCACACCTACCAGCAATCAGTACCACACAACATAGCGCCGGGTGTGGAGGCTCACGCCTGTAATCCCAGCACTTGGGAGGCAGAGGCAGGAGGATTGCTGAGTTTGAGGCTGAGTTCAGGACCAGCCTGAACACCAAAGCAAGACCCTGTCTCAAAAACAAAACAAAACAAAACCCCCAAAACAAAAACAAGTTATGAATAGGAGAGGGTAGCACATGTCTATAATCCCACCATTCAGGAAGCTGAGGCAAGAGGATCATTGTGAGTTTAAGGCTAGCTTGGGCTACATAGTGAGACCCTGTCTCAAAAAACCAAAAAGGGGGTCTGGAGATGTAGCTCAGTTGTTGGCACTGTGCCTGTTTGGCAAGCATAATGTCTTGAGTTCAATCCCTGATACCACAAAAACAAGGAGCTGGGGATTTAGATCAGTGGTATCATGCTTGTCTCGCAAATGGAAGATCCTGAGTTCAATCCAGTTCCGCAAAAAAAGAAAAAATAAATGAGGTGATTCTAAATACCAAAAAGTTGTGAATACTGAGATTATGTAAAAGAAAGCAGTTAGTATGAGTAGGTGACACAGTGAAATAATAACAATAGTTAACTTTTGGCTGAGGAATTTCAAGTGCCAGGCATTATAATAATCTTCACTAGAAACAGCATAATGAACCTTCCTAAAATTTTAATTTTTAACTTTTTGCAATACCAAGGATTGAACCCAGGGCTTTCACACTGAGCTATAATCTTCCTGCCTCAGCTTCCCAGTGTGTGTGAATATGTGAGTGTGTATGTGTGATGCATATGAGAAGGAGCTATGCCTCCAGCCCCTTTTATTTTGTGTCAGGGTCTTGCTAAATTTTTCAGGTGGGATCTGACACCAACATGTGACCCTCCTGTTGCAGCCTCCTAAATGCTGGGATTACAGCTGCAGTGTTACCATACCAGGCAAGCAGGTACTATTTCTATTTCTAGTCTACTGACAGGAAAAGGAGGCTTGGAAAAGTGAATGCACTCATCTGAGGCCAGAAAGCTGAGGATGTCGTAGAGCCTGATTTTGAACCCATTAACTCAGGTTGGAAATAATGGCACATTGAAATGTTATGCTACCCTTTAGTGTTAGCTCCTCAGCACCATCTCATTTGCTCACTGTAGAGCCTGGTGTGATGGTGCATGCTGTATTCTCAGCTAATCAGGAGGCTGAGGTGGAAGGGTCACAAGTTGGAGGTCATACTGGGCAACTTAGTGGGTCTTTGCCTCAAACAAAAGAAAATTTTAAAAAGAGATGGGATTGGGGAAAGTGGCAGAGTATCCTTGGGTTCAATCTCCCATATTGGAAGGCAAAAAGTCTGTAGGACACATCCCAGCTAGGGCAGCTTCATTTCTGAGTAAAGTTCTCCACTTCCCCATTTATCTGTCCTGTGCCCTCCACACCCTGACCCTCTGTGACTGGAGGGAGAGCAGGCGGAGCCAGAGAGACACGGGCCCTTCTCCCCAAGCAAGGACCAGCAGCTCCTGCTCGCTTCTCTGTGAAGCCTGCTGGGGACCCGGGACTCACAGTGCCCACCAGGCCTCCTTCCCACCTTCCTGCTCCCAGGGGCCTGGAATGTCTCTCTGGCTCTTCTCTTATTGGAACACTAGGGCCACTCGCTCCAGTACTCCTCATTTGTCTTCCCCGGCAGTTCAGTTTCTCTAGGACAGAGTGCCGCTAGTGCTCTACTGTGACTGCCAGACTGCGTGTTAACCAGGGCTGAGGGGCCAGGAAGACCTGGCCAGGAAGACCTGCATGGGCCTGAGGTGCCACACGGCTGGCCACTGTGAGACACAGGGCTCTGGACCCAGCTCTAAGCTGCACAAGGTTACTCTCAAGGGACGACGCACTGGAGCAGTACTTAAGAAACCATATGGGCGGACTGCAATGCAGGAGCTGACACTGCCCACTCTGGGGTATGAGGAGTGTGAGCCACAACAGGGGAAAGCAGGCTGGCCTCTGCACAACACGAAAGAATATTCCAAGCCAGAATGGCTGGGAGATCCCTCCTGCCAAGAACTTGAGTGCTGTCTGGGCTTGGAGGTGTCCTCCTGCCAGTACACTGTGCGAACCCAGTGGTAGAGGGATCATGTCAGTGTGACTGAGGGCAGCTGATGCCACAATTCTGAGCGCCTCGTGGCTAACAAAGAGCTACCAACAAAGCCACAGCCTGCTCTCCCGCACACAGGCACTCTGACACCATTTGCACACACAATACCAATTCTCACACTGGCAGAGTGGAAAAGGGTCTCAAGGGCACTGGCAGACTCTTCCCAAGCCTGGATGAGAACAGAAGTTAACTTCCTCCAGGTTCCTGATTCCCAGGGGCCCAGAAAGGGGCAAGGATGTCACCAGTCACAGCCCTGGCACCTTGCTTCATGGCCAGAAGCTCTAAACCTCTGGAAGAAAAGCTGTCCCAGCCCCCACAATCCAGTCAAATATACAAACCCTCAACACGGGGCTTTGGAGGATCTTGTCACCAGGCTCAAATCTATCATCTCCCCCACCCACTTCACTCTAATCCCAGTGATCTTTCAAAGCTCCAAAGCATTTGGCGCTTCCTGCCTCAGGGCCATCTCCATCCAGGCTACTTGGCCTGGCCTTTCGCTGTCACCTCCATGCTGTGCCTGGCCCTGTCACAATGATGCCACTGCCTACATCTCTGGCCAGCTAACTCTCTGGGCCAGGTACAGCCGCACACGTCGTACACAGAGCATCCCACCACTTTCACAGCCGCCTCAGGACTTGGGCATCACCATCACTCTTTCCACTTCATGATAGAGAACTGGGGCTGGGCAGCAAAGGGAGGGCAGGGCTGGTTTCTGAGCCTGGGCAGGCTGATTCCACAGCCGGGCTTAAGCAACACACCACACTTTTCCCACCCAGCAGTGAGCAGCCAAGAAGTCACTGCAGTGTGTTCTTACTTAAAGCTGGTGTCTCCAGTGGCCCCCAATGCCCCAGACAGTAGGCAGTGCTTTCGATGGCCCTTGTAGCAGCTGGGCCCCACACATCCCCAGTGGCCATCCATTACTACAATCTGCCCTTTGCTGTTCCAAGCCTGGTTTGCTGATTCACTCAGACAGCGCAAGGCCACAGTTGGGTTATGGCTGACAGTGCCACGGAGGGTGGCACAACTCCACAGAGAGGCTCCCGTATTTCTTAGTGGGCTTTTTGTCAGGGTTCAATCCTCTCAGCTTCCCAGAATGCTATAGGTGGGTCTGTGACATGTTTTGGGCCAGGCCCCCACAGAGGAACAGATCATCTCATACAGAATTTGCTGGCTTCAGTGAAAAAGGATCAAGAAGAAAGTGGGCTGGGTTCACCACCTCTGGGGAGAGTACACAGTTTCAGTGTTCTCACTTAAAAAATGGGGATGACGAAGGACCTGTCCCAGGGCTGCTGCGTATGTGGTCCTGCCTTCAGAGCACCAGCATAGCACCTAGGCCTGGGGATCACCAGGCATGCAGGACAATGCCCTCCCTGTTCCTGTAAACCTGAACTGAGGGTAGCAGTGTGAAAAGCCAGCTCTAGGGCAACATTCTGTGTGTGTGTGTGTGTGTGTGTGTGTGTGTGTGTGTGTGTGTGTGTAAGACAGGCAGATAGACATGCCCAGGGCAAGACCAAGGACCATGGGTGCCCTCAAGCCCTAACTGGATACCACAGGCAGGCCAGATCCTTGCAAGGTCCAGAAGAAGGCTGCTTTCTTGCACAGCTTTCTGTCCCTCTGTGCCCTCCTACTTGTCCTTCATGGTAAGTCCAGCCCCCTCTCCCTTCAGCTTGCACAGAAGGGGGCAAGCTCAGCAGGACAGCCAGGATAAGCAGGCCCGTGGGACCTGGGCTGCCACCCAGACCATTCCTGTCTGGGGCGGAAGGCAGGATTATTGTGAGACAAGCCCGACTTCTTTTTGGCTGCTGGGCCATGCAGGCAGCCTGCCAGGGCATGCTGTTCTGATCAGGCAGGGCATTGGGGCCTGAGGAAATCCGCTCGCAAGGCCGAGTCACAAGCTCAACGAACTCTGCTTATCTCGAACAGCCAAGAGCTGGCAAGTGATGGCAGGGGAGAATTTTTGGAATGCAAGTGACTTGTGCTTCACATACAAGCAAGTAGAGCGGTGAGGAATGGGTGCATGGACAGCAGCGAAAATGAAAAAAATGTGGCAAGACCCGTGTTTTAAAGCTATGTGGATTATAGGAAAGCAATTTGTTAATAAGCCTAGAATTATAAAGGAAGGAGAGATGAAGTCACACAGATCCCTTCGGAAAAATCACAACCCATGAAAGGAAATACTTCATGTTTTAGCATTTTACTGCTAATTCAAAGGAGCACAAATATGGCATTCACTCACAGTGAGCCAACAGGTGTGTCCAAGCTATAGTGGCACCTAAGTAACAGTTCTAGCAAGAGATGGGAGCAGACATTGAAAAATAGCTGCCTTGCTGGAAGCAGTGCTGGCAAGCTGGGCCAACCGCACGGAGGTAACGCTGAATCCAAAGGTCTAGACCTGGCAGCTTTCTTTCACAGTAGCTCCACAACAGGACTTGCAGGGCAGCTGCTTCCCAAATTGGAAGGAACTGGGAAATTCTGGATCTGCCCAGTAGGAGGCCATAACCCCTATAACCCCATCAGCCTTCAGCACAGAAGAAAGGGCGGGAATTTGCCCTCCTCCTGGGGCTGTAAGCCTGTGCCCAAAGGCCACTGGGATTTCTGCTTCCTCTTGTAAAAGGGTTGAGTATTCTTTGAGATTAATACCATCCTCCAGCTTACAGAGATTATTAGCTCACAAACTGTGAAGGTGCTCTGTGAAGAAAAAGCTCCACACAAACCCTGGGTTACGTTGATGGGAGGCAATGGCCCCTGTGCTCCACCCACAAGGTCTTCAGTCTAGGGGCCCTAGGGTCGGGGATGGTATAGGAGTGGGAAATATATATTTGCTATTTGTCCTTGGTTCCTGGCACAGAGCTTCTAAAACTCCTGGAATTTCCTGAATGATAGAAGTGTCTTTGGTTACTCATGGACAATGATTTAACCTCATGGACAATGATTTAATCTATTAGCCTGGTAACGGAAACTCCATAAACACCCAAAAAAACAGGATCTGCAGAACTTCTGGATTAGTGAGCACATGAAGCATGAGGCGGGGGGCGCTGGGGTGTTCTGGGGACATGGAAACTCCACATGCCTCCTTTCCCTTCCTTGTGTATCACTTCCACCTGGCTGTTCCTGAGCTGCAACCTCCACAAAACCAGTAATTGTAAATAAAGTACTTTCCTGAGTTTTGTGAGCTGTTCCAGCAAATTATCTACTCCTTCCTGCAGGCAGTACTCCTGCCTCGCTTTGGAGGCAAGTCAACAGGCTGACTCCTGGTCAGTTACTCAGTACCCCACGCAGACAGAAGTGAGGCCAGGCTCGTGGACTGAGGTGTGATGCCGACTCCCAGAGCTGTGTCAGCTGTCAGACACCTGGTGGTATGAGGGGGATGGAGAAAGCCCCTTTTGACATTTGGTCTGAGTAAAAATCCTTTTCAGCAGTTAGAGAGGTTTTTGGTGTGGGAGAGCTGAGTTTATATCTGGTCCAATACCACTTCTCTGTGAGCTCACAGAGTCCCCACATGGCCTATACTCAGTGGGCTTCAAATTACCTTCAGGGACAGGAGGCAACATGGCTGGGAAGATGACGGCTTTGGGTGTGAAATCCAGTCTGTGTCTTCATCTTCTTGAATCTCATTTTCTTTTTGTTTTATTGAGACAGGGTCTTGCTACGTAGTCCAGGTTGGCCTTGAACTCCTAATATTCCTCCTGCCTCAGCCTCCTAACCATACTATGGTTATAGGCATACTGCACCACACCCGGCTTGAACTTCATCTTTCTTATCAGAACACTGGCAACTGCAGCTGTCTCAGAGGATTGCTATGAGGATTAAATGAGACATGCGGAAACTTTAGCTCAGAGCTGGCGCTCGGTATACACGAGCTCTTAATGCACACAATGACCCTGCAAGGAAGCTATTTTTGTCTTTATGTTACAGTCAAGGGAACAGAGAGTCAGAAGAACAAAGGAACTTACTCAGGGCCACCACGGCCACACTGCCCGCAGACGCTGTGCTGGCACCTCTCACGGAAGGCCCTGTGCTGCATGCCTGGTCAAAATGAAGTGCACTTCCCAGCTGGATTAAGCAATCTGGGAGTTCACCAACAGCTGTGGGGAATCAGCTAGAGCAGTAGTTGGCCTTTTGTCCTGCTGTCTCCCATCAGGACGATGTAACTTGCTCTCAGTTAGAAGCTGAAAATATTTGCATATTACTTATTCCAAACACTTAAGGGTCATTTTCCATTTAATAATTTTATGGTGGAATTTTTTGGAGGGTGGTTCCAGGAAAAAATGGTTTGATATTTTCTGAAGAACTATGCACTACTCACCAAAGTGTTCCCTAACTTTTTTTTCTTTTTTTTTTTGAGACAGGGCCTCACTTTGTAGTTCAGGCTGGCCCTGAGCTCACTATGTACCCTAGCCGAGCCTTGAACTCACAGCAATCCTCCTGTCTCTCCCTCTCATGTGCTAGGATTACAGGCATGAGTCACCACACCCAGCATCCCTAACATTTATTTCTTGATAACATGTGCAAACACCCTGGAGGTAGAAGCATCCCAGGTCATCTCCCTATGGAAAATCATAAAACTGAGGCAGTTGTTAGAATCTAGCATCCCAGCTGGTTTCTGTCTCAGTACTAGGGGTTAAAGTCGGGGTCTATGCCCTTTTTAATTTTTTTCACTTTCAGACAAGGTTTTACCAAGTTGCCCAGGCTGGGATCTGCCTCTTAGTTTTACTATTATTGCTATGACTTTGTTGTAAAAGGAAGTAGTGGCAAGAGAGGTGCACACAGCAATGCTAGAGGTCAGGGGGTCATGGGGACCCTGTGAGGTCACCCATTTCAGAGAGCTGTGGAGAATAAACTATTTAGCCTCAAGGGCATCATTTCAATCCAACTTATCATTTAAATTTCAGAACGTCTCCCTCCCAGTCCACATGGCCTCTCTAGCTGGCCTTGCTTGTCTGGGACCATGTGCCTGGTACTCCACAGACACTCTGGGTAGATGGCAGCCCCCGATACCACAGACGGTGCAGACGTCCTTACTCTGATGGTGTAATGGATGCAGGCGACACCTGCCCCACACTGCGCAAATGCTGTGCACACTCCCACACTTGCGCAAACACAGGCACACAGAACCTCTCCTCCAGTGATTTCAGAGCTTCGGAAGCCTATCCACAGACTATCAGTACACTGGTGGTACCTGCCTATAATCCCAGCACTCAGGTGGCTGAAGCAAGGTTTGAGTATAGGCTTGCAGTGAGTTCAAGGCAAGCCCATAGACTAGAGTGAGAATCTATCTCACCTCCTCAATCACCCTCACAAAAGTTTCATCTGCTTACACAGTCTTTCAAGTTATAGATTACAGGATCTGAGAACCTGCTCTTCCCCTAAATTTTTTCCTCTAACCTGTGCCAGGGTGCTCAAACAACAAATACCAAAGCAAACTCCAAAGATGACCCATAGGCCATTCAGGCACTTCAGCATTCTAAGGTAAAAGAAAACTTGTAAGCAGTGTGGGCAATGGAAACAGAGCAAAGCTGGTAAGGGATAGTGCTGACAGAAAACCAGGCAACCAGAGATCTCCAGGTGATTACCTCGAGAATCCACCCTGCAGCTTGTGACTTTGCTTCCTCATTTGCCCAGTGCTAACACATTTAGTACAGGGAAGAATAACTTGCTATCCCTTTAATAAGTACCTCAGTGCTGTCTGCCAGGTGGTGCTGTGCTAGGTGAGAGGAGGAAAGTACTTGCCCAGATCCCTCAAGGTTCTCACAGTGGCAGGGACACAACAGGGCAGTAATGCAATAACAGGGCACAGCTGTCCCATTGCTTTGCCCAGGTGGACACTCCATCTGGCCTTGGGCAGGCGGGAGGGAGGGATTCGAGGAAGGACTCCTAAAACTGGAGAGAGCAATAGAAAAGTCAAAGTGGACCAACTCAGTGGGACCCAGACCAAGTAGCTTGTGGCAGGAGGCGGGCCATGAGGAACTTGCCTGCTCAGAGGCCTAGGAGGCAGCATATGGGCCACTCCGTCCAGAGTCCTGAAAATCTGCAGCCATCCTCTCCTATTCCCTGTGCTGCGGCCCACACCAGCCACGTACAGAACTGTCTCTCTCAAGCCCAGCTGCTCCCAGAGTTGAGCAATGGGTCGAGCAGGTCACTTCTCTTGGGGTCTGCTTAGATACACACCACATTATTTGTAATAACCAAAATGTGTGTTAACAACCCAAGATCAATCAAACTGATGGATGGTAACAAAATGTACTCCATCCATACAGTAGACTTATTCAGCCATAAAAAGCAATGAAATATTATTACCCTTGAAAACACTGTGGTAAGTAAAATATACCATACAACGACTATGTATTATATGATCCTTTTTATATAGTATGTGCAGACTAGACAAATCTGTACATTCTCTGCATGTGTTAAGAGTTTCTTTTTTCTAAACTTGGGAAGATGTCTTAGGAGCTCCACGTCAGTTCCTGCCCTGGGGACATCAAGTTCACCACAGGGGCCCAGGCTGCAGCTCCTTTCTCTCAAGCCCATTTATGAAGGAGCTCTACCTAGATGTCTCGCACATGCTCTGGACTGTTAGCAGCATATCCTCTACCCCCACACCATGCACACAGGGCATCTGTTCTCACCCAGATGTTGCAACCTTGCTCAAGATCTTACTATTGTACACATCTTTTCCCTTTGCCTTTTCTATATACACAACTTCACGTTCCCACTGCTGAATGGGGCTTTTGAGAGACGAAGTCTTTTGAGTATCTCTACACCATTCAGTCATTCATAATCATTTACTGGAGCCCTGTGTACTTAGTTGGGAGGAGACAATGATGAAGACCTGGTCCCTTCCCTCAAGGAACTTAGGGTCTATTGAGGGAGACAGACAATCGGCGTCCAGTATGCTAAACAGTCATAGAGGAAGGCACAGGGCATGACAGGCCACAAGGCAGGGGCCCTGGCTCAGGGATCAGCTAGAGGAGTCTAGGAAGGAACAGCAAGAAAGTCTTGGGGGGTGAGAAAGAAGATGGACTCCTACAGAATCATGCACAGCTCTGCTCTGTGGCCATAGGTTCAGGGTGGAGGAAGGAAATAACAAGAGGCAAGGCCAGACAAGGGGCAGGCGCAGATTCTGCTGACAACCTTCAACCATGTCCTGTGTGACAGACAACTGAGAAACTTTCAACAGGGGAAGGTGAAGTGAAGCCCACCTGTTTTAGGAATAAATTTGCTGGGCCGGGGATTTAGCTCAGCGGTTCCGGCGCCTGTCTTGCAAGCTCAAGGGCCCAGGTTCGATCCCTGGCAACCACATACAATACTAGCTGTGGAGACTCATGCCCAATAGCAATCAGTACCACATACCACAATGCCAGGCATGGTGGCTCACACCTGTAATCCCAGGACTCGGAGCAGAGGCTGAGCTCAGGGCCAACCTGAACTACAAAGTGAGACCCTGTCTCAAAAAAAAAAAAAAAAAAAAAAATTGCAGAGGTGTGCACGAAGGACAGGAGACCATGAGCAGTCACTGAGAGGATCTTAAGGTAAACTGAGCACAGAGGGCAAGAGCAAGTGTCTGCGAAGGACCAGGCCCAACAGAGCTTGGAGAGGTAAAAATAGCAGGGCTGAGCTGAGTGGGCGGAAGCTAACAAAGAGCTGGAAAGGCTTCAAGCCTATAAGGGCCAGAGAATTCCCTTAGATAAAAACATTCAACACCTATTTTCATCCTAGATGATGGTGACAACTGGCAGGTTCTCCAGAGCAACAAAATCTCTTTTTCCAAATGAAATCTCAAACTTAATAGTTTTTTTGAGACTGGGTCTTGCTTTGTAGTTCAGCTCACTATGTAGCCCAGGCTAGTCTAGAACTCACAGCAATCCTCCTGTCTCCAAGTGCTGGGATTACAGGCATGAATCTCCACACCCGATATTGTGGTGTGTGGTTATCGGGATTGAACTCAGGAGCTTGTACTTGCCCGGCAGATGCTAGAACCACTGAGCTAAAATCCTCAGCCCAAGACCAAGTCTTCCTAGACTGCACTGTTAACTTCTAGCGCCTGATGAGATGGATACATAGCAGGAACTTAATTACTACCTTAGGGTTAAAAAGCTATAGAATATTTTGACACAGAGAGTGAATAATGCAGTTGCAGGTGGAAATGATTAATTTTACCAGCTATTAAAGAACATTTATTTATTTATTTATTTATTTATTTATTTATTTATTTTGAGACAGGGTCTTGCTTTGTGGTTCAGGCTGGCCCTGAGCTAGGCCTCAAAATCACATCATAGCAATCCTCCTGCCTCTGCCTCACAAGTGCTGGGATGACAGGCATGAGCCACAATGCCCAGCACTGTGGTATGTGGTATTGGTTGCTGCTGGGCATGAGTCTCCACACCCAGTATGGTATGTCGTTACCGGGGATCGAACCCTGGTCCTTGCGCTTCCAAGATAGGTGCCAGAACCACTGAGCTAACTCCCTGGCCTTTAAAGAACATTTAAAAAAATAAGAATTTAGGTGCTGGAGATTTAGCTCAGTGGTTCTGACGCCTACCCTGCAAGCGCCAAGGACCAGGGTTTTATCCTGGTATCCACATATAGCAATTACAATGCCAGGCGTTGTGGCTCAGCTTGTAATCCCAGCACTAGAAGCAGAGGCAGAAGGATTGCTGTGAGTTCGAGGCTGAGATGAGGACCAGCCTGAACTATGTGAGACCCTATCTCAAAAAAAAAAAAAAAAAATTTCAGGAAACATGATTTTAGTACATAAACAATAAAGTTGAATCCTGTGAAACAAGAAAATATTAGATGAGACCCAGTTTTAAAGATTTATTATCTGATAAAGTAATGATGACAAAATATCACAGGGTATCAAAAGGTATAAACAGGGTATCAAAAGGTATAAACAAACCAATCACTCACTCTCAACTTCATATTCTTGGCAGCTGCTCCACAATGGCCAGACTGCTCGTCTCTGCCAGCTTCGTGCCAAGCACTGTGTCTGAAGGAGACAGCGCATATTCCTGTGCCCACTCCTACCTCCCAAAGGCTCCCACCGATCTGCCAACTCAGGTGGACCCTCCTTCCCAGGCCTGCAGATGCACTGGCTGTTCTGCAGTATAAAAACCTGCCCTGTCAGGTCCACACAGCCTGCACTGAGAGCTGAGCGTAGCTGGGACACTGTTTTGTCATACAGTGTTTCTATGGGTGGCTGGCATGTGTGCAACCTGCTTAGGTTCACAAAACAAAAACTGAAGTTTTAATTTTTAATAACTTCACCTTTCATGATATGGTATGAATTTGGTGGCATTTTAGGAAAGAGTATCAAAGCGATAAATCATGACTAAAAGCATACTGTGTGTCGGATCCTATACCAAATTCTAGGGGAAGAAAAAAAACCCCATGGGGGACACCGATACTGACAATCTTTCAGGAGAAAATAACTGACTCAGGGAGAGAGAGAGAGTAAAGAGTTAATCAGCTTAAAACATGATAAAAGATAACAAAGCCAAAGGAGCCATGGTGACTGCACACCACAGTGCTGAGACACAGGCTTGCACTCCGGAGCAGGGGTGTCAGGCAGTCAGCGCGAGGCTCTTGGCTGACAGATGGCGGCTGTGACCAGGAAGGAGGGGGAAAGGGGAAGGGAGGAACGCGAGGAACGGGACGCGCGGCTGAGGAGCGTACCTACACGCAGGGCACCCACAAATGTGCACAAACAAGGTCCGCTGCCCATGTGTGCCTGCACTCAGAATCTGCAGAAATTCCACTCAAAGGCAAGCGTTTTGACCACAGGAAATGCTCAAACATCGCTCTGCTTTGACTCACAGAAAGCTTCCTGACTCAGCTCCCCAGAAAAGTAAAGCAGTCAGGGATGCTGAAAATCTCCCACGAGTCACACCAGGCAAACAATTCCTTTGAGTTTAATACTCTCTGCCCTCCTAAAGCAAGCCCATAAAAATAAAGCAGAAATCTGTTTTATGTGCACCCTAAGCAAATAATTTTACTGAAAAAGATACGATCTGCAACATACCCTGGCCTGAAAACAATTAGGAGGCAGCAACAGAGCAGAGATGAGGACACAAGTGGATGAGGTCAAGGGACCCATAAGTGAGAAAGGCTGGGTAACAGACATGGGACTTCTCTGCAGCAAGCCCTCCAGAGTGTGTCTGTCCCTAGATTTCTTCTCCAGATCCAACAGCCTAAGCCAGTAAAGCAGAAACTCCATGTGACACATCAGCTGCTCCCAGATACCCCATTATTCTCCGAGGGCTCAAAGTGAGAGACACTCTCACACCTCCATTGTCTTTCCTAGTGCCAACAGCAACAGCAGGCCAAGCTTGGCAAGGCAGCACTAGGATCACAGAAAACTTTGGCTGCATATAGTGACAGAGGAAGGAAACTCTGCAGGTCTCAGGGTTGTATCTATGAGTTGGTGCTTACTTTGGAAGATATGACACATTGTAGAGGTAGATGGTGACAGATTTTCACACCGGCCACATCTACATGAATGACATCCACAGATCAATACATAGAATGTCCCACACTCTGGAAGGCCAGGGTGCCCTCTCTTGATCCACTGTCTCCTCAAATAACAGCCTCTAAACTGATTTCTAATAGCTCAGGCCAGTGTTTCCATTTTATACAAACAAAATCCGATAGTATGCACTCTCCATATGGCCATACTGCTTACACCCTTGTATACTTACACTCCAAAGGTTTTGGCATTATCTTCTAAGATATGAAAAGCATATACCTGCCATCCATCTATTGCATTCATATTTATTCTGCAAATACATTAATAGATCCACATATGCATATAAGTATATCCACACCTATATTGGCAGACATACTGTAGCAATGTTTATAACACAAGACTGAAAACAGGCGACTGATTAAATTATGATATGCCAAGAAAAACACCACGCAGCCAATTTTTCAAACGAAAAGATCAGCTGGGTGTGGGCGTGCACACTTGTACTCCTACCAATTAGTAGGCTGAAGCAGGAGGATGGCCTTGAGTTCAAGGGCAGCCTAAACTACATTGAAACCCTATCTAAAAAAAATAAGTTTATTGGGCCAGGGAGTTAGCTCAGTGGTTCCGGTGCGTCTTGCAAGCGCAAGGACCCGGGTTCGATCCCCAGTATCCACATACCACACTGGGCATGGAGACTCACGCCCAGCAGCAACCAGTACCACATACCACAGTGCCGGGCATGGTGGCTCATGCCTGTAATCCCAGCACTCGGGAGGCAGAGGCAGGAGGATTGCTGATGTGAGTCTGAGGCGGAGCTGAGGGTCAGCCTGAACCACAAAGCGAGACCCTGTCTCAAAAACCTAAAATAAATAAATAAATAAGTTTATCTATACCTATTATTAGTTAATTAATTAATTTTTGGTACCAGGGAACAAACTTGGGACCTTGTGCTTACAACCCAGACACCAGAACCACTAAGCTAAATCCCTGGACCTTATGATTGTTGTTACTGAGAAAGGTTCACAATATATTTTTAGAAGGAAAAAAAGCCTGTCATAGAACAGCACATCTGTGTAAAAAGAAGCACATGCTCTATAGGATATGTACATATATGCATAGAAATTTCCAGAAATATCATTCAAACTGTTAACAGCTGATAACTTTTGTTTTTAGTTCTGACAATTCTTTATTTTTACAATACAATACATATTTATAGTTACACTTTTTTTGTACATTTTAGAAATACATGAAGTATTAAACAAACCTATTTTTCTTTAACCTGCTCTCTGAAAGGAACTGTCTCCTCTATGAAGAGTACAGAATAAAGACCTGTCAAATTCATTTGGCTTAAGAAAGCCACAGGATCTGAGGTCTCAGCTCCAAGCTCACCAAGAGCTTCCAGCTGGAGTGGCCACCCTGGTCTATACTGGCTTTGGCGGCTCACATGCGTGGTCATGGAGGAGCCATGGTGCTTGCAGGCATCTTAGTGATAACTATACACAGCGGATGGGTAGCCAAGGCCAGAGATCTGACGGGAACACTAATCACATCACAAGAAGACCGAAACAGCTGGGCTAATGGACAGAAGGGCACAGGACTCAACCCTCAAGCCACTCCTCACCAGATCAGGTTACCTTCAAATGACACAAAAGTAGCAATTTCCCAGTCAGGAAATTCTCTTCTGTAGGCAAAATACAAAGGCCATTTAAAAGGGCCACTTTTCAGACTGCTAAAATTTATTTAATTTAAAGGACTAGACTTAGTTTTAAAACAGTGGAACTCTAGAGAATCACACAAGAGCAAGCAGGAGAATGAGAAACAGAAACATCACATCTTTGACACAACTGGAGACATCTGTGACCCCAGGCCCCAGCATGCGAGTAAGAAGAGCCAAATGCTGTAAAGGTCAAAGAAGGGTGTGGGAAAGCGAGAAGAGAATGCTGTTGTTACAGATGTCAGACAAAGCAAACCCTCCCATTTCTCAAAAGGAAATGCTCGATACCAGGAGCCACAGCAGGGTCCATTGTTCCAAGCAGTGGGGCTGGTTCAGGACCGGTGGCTGAGATGTCTTCATGCCTAGATTAGCATGACAATGATAAACATGGATAAATGTGCAGGAATGAGTAGGGTGATAGCAACTAGTCTGAGGACAAAAAAGTCTAGCACCATTCCTGCATGAAACATTCAAGGAAGACCCCTCTTAAAAAGGATCCTCCCCAGGCAGTTTTCTACAGCTTGCTCCAAGATAAAAGAATTAAAAATTACCTCCATGAGCTGGGGATTTAGCTTAGTGGTTCCGGTGCCTGTCTTGCAACTGCAAGGGCCCAGGTTCAATCTCTGGTAACCACATACAATAATGCAGGACATGGTGACTCATACCCACTAGCAATCAGAACCACATACCACAGTGCCAGGCATGGTGGCTCACACCTGTAATCCCAGCACTTGGGAGGCTGTGGTATATGGTTACTGGGGATCGAACCCAGGCCCTTGCCTTTGCAAGGCAGGCACTGGAACCACTAAGCTAAATCCCTGGCCTGTGAGTCACCACACCCCACACTGCTGTATGTGGCTACTGGGGATTGAACTCAGGACCCCATGCTTGCAAGGCAGGTGCTGGAACCACTGAGCTAAATCCCCAGCCCAACAACTCTTATTTTAAAGCAGTGTCTTGCTATGTCCAGGCTAGCCTTGAACTTGCAGGAATCCATTTGCCTCAACTTCGCAGTGCTATAGGCATGTGCCATCACAGTCAGTTAAATTACTTATTTTTTTCAAAGATAAAGAAGAGTGTCATTTAAATTGCAGTGTTATAAGATCTGCATTAATAGCCAAAAATCATTCACAAAGGAGGTGCTGAAACCTGTAAAAAAAATGTTTCTCAAATGTTTGGAAATAATTAGTTAAACCTAGGACATGCCAGGTATACTGGTACATACCTATAGTTCCATCTATTCTTTTCTTTTTGGAGACAGGGTCTTGCTAGTTCAGGGTGGCCTCAAACTCATGGCAATCCTCCTGCCTCAGCCTCCAAATATTGGGATTACAGGCATGAGCTTGTACCATCTACTCCTAAGACTGAGGATCATTGAGCCCATAACTATGAGACCAGAAATGATAGCAAAGAGACACCCTCACTCAGCTCAAAAAATACAAAGGAACTGGGCATGGTGGTAGCACCTATAATCGCAGGTCTTGGGAAACTTAAGCAGGAGGATCACTGAGTTCATCATCAGCCTAGGCTACATAGTGAGTTCCAGGTCAGTCAGAGTACACTGAGACCATGTCAACAAACAAACAAACAAACAAACAAAGTGAACTCATCCACCCACAGAAATCTAGGCTGACATATGCATATGTGAAAATACTGTCCTTTCTATCCTCACCGCATCAAGTGGGGAAGTGGCTGAGTGGAGGTGTTAGGCCTGGTAGGAGCAACTGCCTCTAGCTGGCTGCTCCTTAGGGGTCTCTGGCATCACTGGTTGCATCTGCAAGGCAGTATTATGGCTCTTTTTTACTTTTTCCTTTGTATCTTTTAAGAGGAAAGGCATAACAATACAGTGATTTCCACGTTCTAAAAAAGAAACTTTTTTCCCTTAATGGACTAAGGGGTTCCCCGGTAATCTTGCTTACATTATTTAAATGCTGAGTAAGTCCTTCCCTTCAACAATCACTCTGAAGATAAAGCTTCCTTGTCCATAACACAGGAAATATGAAATAGTGCTGCTTAAGATCAGGAAGATATTGCCGACTTTATATAATCGCTGCCAAGAAAGCTGTTGCAAGCTGGCTGTGTGTGGCCAGGAGACAACTCCCCTGAGGTGTCACCCTCATAGGGAGGGAATAAAGCAATGCTTATAAGGAGCTTAGGCCCGTGCCTCCCAAGTGTTCATTATCTACATCATTCTTGTTATTAAAATAGCTACTACCACATTCTTGCTCTCTGATGACGTACAACTCTGCCTATTTTAATGTTTTCCAAACTAGGCTGACTTACCATTAATACCTGTGCTTAGCTGCTTCTACTCCCTTGCTAGCCAGCAAGAAAGGAAGCTGGGAATGCTGTTTAGCGCACAATCAGAATTATTGTATTGTGTTCAATTCAGGCTAGGAATTTCCACCTTACTCTTCCTCAACCAAGCTTCATGATAATCACAACAACAACTACTACACAACCCATTTTTCATGTCAGGCCTGCCAAAACTGTGCCGAAGACTTCCCCGGACTCAGAAAATTATGAATTCACCCAGACCAGGGTCGTTCACTGCTTAGAGTTAGTGAGGGCCCTGCTCAGGGAGTGAATACCTCATTACAGATTAAGCTTCTTCAAAAAACCCTCTCTTGCTGTCACAGCCCCAATGCTGGCTCCCAACAACCACAACAGAAGAAAAGAGTCTCTGTTTAGGCTTTTGAAACACACAAAATAGATCACTATACAGAAACACCGATTGTAGTTCTACTTATCAGGAGCTTTGGACTACACACTAGAAAGGTTTCATTTCAACCAAACTGCAGCTGACGTGAAAAGATAAATTGTGTAAGGCTTGTTTTAAACTGTTGGGAGGCCACTGAATTTAAATAGCCAAAGGATTCTAGCCAAGACTGAAGAACTCAAACTGGGGTGAAATCATAAGGTCTTGCGCCATCTGTTTGAAAAAGTAGGATTCAATCGTCTGATACTCGTCATCTTACATTTCAAACCAGTGAAGCACCTGAGAGCCAGGTACAGACAAAGGGGACACTTATCTTTTCCGACCCAGGTTCTCAAGTGGTATTCTCCATCTTCATCCACCTCACTCTGTTGCCTCAATTCCCATTCCTACTGACCCAGTTCTCTGTTCTGGTCCCCGCCTGAGGTCCCTGAAGAGCAGGGCCCACAGGGATGCATGAGTGAGAGGATCTCAGGTGTTCTGACGCCTGCAGCAATCGCCTCACTGTCTGTCTTAGCTGCCACAACAAAATACCATGGACTAGGCGGCCTGAATAACAACAGCCATGTCCTCACAGCTGAAGAAGCCTCCAAGTCCAAGACTAAGGTGCTCACCAATTTAGTTTCTGGTGAGGCCCCTCCGCCTGGCCTGTAGACAGCCACTTTTATACTGTGTCCTTTCCTGGTGGAGAGAGGGCCGTGGAGATAGTGAGCCTTTTGTGTCTTTGCTTGTGAAGGATGACAAGAAACAGATAAATCTACTGTAAAGGACAAGGGCTATGCTAGGGCTGGCTAGAATGGAGACTTCAGAAAGGCCAGGGATCAGTTAGGTGGGCAGAAATAAAACATATCAGTCAGCTGGAAGGGAAGACAATGACATGGAGGCATGGCACTGCTTGGAAAGGAACAGGGTATCCTGTGTGAAGAGAGCTAAGGCAGGACAGGCCACCAAGACCAGGATGGTACCCTCCTGCCACCCTCATGCTGAGCTCCGTGGCTCAGGTCAGTAGTACAGGACCTCTGCTCCTCCTAGTCTCACGGAGGGAAGAATCGAGAGAGGAAGATTTACAAAGACATCTACAGCACTTGAGCCAAGGGCCAGCCCTGTCCTCCACACAGTGGCAGGGTTACTGTATTGGACTGAGGCCAAATCCAGTCCCTGTGCTCAGGGCCCTTTAAAGGTCTCCCATGTCAGGGCTCTGCTAGGAATGTTCCAGCCTCAGGCTTTTGCACTTGTCATCTCAAGGTTCTCCCCAGGTGACAGCAAGCTCGTGCCTCCCCTCCTTTATGCCTTCCTTGGGGGCACTTTCCCTTTCTCCTTGTCGGAATGTGAACATTCATCTGGGCTGATGCTTTAGTTTTCTGGCCAGAGCACTAATCATTAAGATTTTTTGTACAATTTGACTTACTATTGTCCTGTGTGTTGAACAGGACAAGGATGCTGGTCTGTTCTGCCCATGGTGGATGGTCAGTGGCTTGAACATGCTCGGCACATGGAAGAGGTGCTCCACTTACACTTGCTCATAACTAAATAAAGCAATGTCGTAGCTGCTGGAGACCTGTTAAATGCCACGGATCACTGCGAGAGAGGTCAAATGCAGTGCAGACAGTGAAAGACCAGATTCTCACAGGGACAAGTAAGTAGGAGCCAGATCCAAAAACATGAGAGACAAGGATTGCAAGAAGTGAGGCTCTCAGTGAGGACTCAACACCACCCTATGAAATAATCAGAGCACCAGTAAGAAGTTGAAACTGAAATTGCACAATGAGGTTATAATAGCTCTGAAATTACCGCAGACCATGCCAAGATCTCATTCAAGACTCACAGTTTTAAAAGGTGGACTTCTTCCTCAGCTGCACCTTACAGAGGAAGAACAAAGGCAGAGACAGGAAGCAATTTAGCCATGGAACAAGCAGCAGAACTGGAATTTGAAGCTAACTGTATCAATTCCAAAGTCCATCCTCGGACTAGCCCTGCTACAGTCCCTAGAAAATCCAAAAGAAGAGCAAGGCGCCTGTGCCCCTGCTTCTGGGGAGCAGCCTGCCCTGGACCGTGAGAGCCAGCAGCCTTTGTGCAGGAGACTCACAGTCCCAACCAGAGGTGAAGAGGCATTAGGACAGCACCAACAGCAACAGCCACAACACCAAGGGCTAACTGACTACTTACAACCTGCCAGCTACTGTTAAAAGGCCTGTAACGTCCTGAATTATCTCAAAGACTCAAAGTACTATCATTACATAGTCAAGGAAACGAAACCAGGGAGGTTAAACATTCACTCGTAGCTGGGCATGGTTGTACGTGCTTATTATAAGTGCAGTACTCTAGAAGCTGAGGCAAGAAGATCATCGTGAATTTGGTGGACTATAGCAAATAAACAATCAACTGGTCCTAAGTAGCATAGCTAAGATTTGGATCTAGACATCTGGCTTCAGTTCATCCTGCACAGACTATTTTCAGTGGCAGGGGAGAAAAGGCCACCCAACACACACACACAGAGTACACGCACCGGGAACAGGGCAGAAGTCCTCTCTTAGCTTCACTGTGGCAGGTCCGCAGCCACTAATAATATTTGCATTCTGCACTCTCTTCAGCTCCCACCATTCTCAGTCTGCCCTGGATATGTTTGTCGCCGGGCTGTCTCCCAAAGGCCCCTGATCTAATGGTAAAGCAGTGTTCCCTAAAGATGCTCTCATCAATTAGCGGTGAAATTTAATTCTGTCACGCAGAAAGCTCTGTGCATTTACCCAGGCAAATGAGCTGCATCAGAAGTAAAATCACACTTCGAGTGTACGGTCAAAGGCCGTTTTATAGTGGGCTTCCATCTGCAGCTGTGGGGCTGGGGTCACCTTTGACCTGCATACCACGCCAAGGAAGTGATGGACAGCAACAGCCCTCAAGCCACAGCTGCAGGCTCATGGCCCGCTGAAGAGCTGCTGGGGGAAAGAGCTCACTGCCCGACTTTTCCTCCTGCAGATTGCCTGCTGGGCCAATCTTTTGTTTTGGAGACTTACTTCGGACTGCTGTCTCATTATGCAGTATCAGTAAGGACATCAACTTATCTGAGCTACAAATGGTCAAAATGCCATTAGAGAGTAATGGTCTTGCATGTACAACCCCAGGGTGATGAAGATGCATTGTCCATGACCACGGAGCCAAAGACAGGAGCCGCGACACATGGCACGCAGATCCCGCCAGGCACTCTCCGCAGGTGGAGGACCCACTGCTACAGGAATGTGGGGACTGCAGGCCAGCCATTCTTATCCTCCCAGTGGGCCCCTCAGCCCTAAAAGAAAAGCCACTAAGCCATAACTAGAAGCACGGAGGTCCCCTAACTGCTTCAGCGATCCATCTGCTGTCCCTTCTGGGACTGATGTTTGTCCCAAGATATTTTTTAAATCATCATGTTCAACATGCTAAAATGAATTATTCAAGACTGCCTCTCTGCAGGTACACACTGACATAAATGTAGATGCATGTGTGCCAAAACTCACACACGAGGGTATTCACAGCAGTGCTATTATAATTGTCCCAAACTGGAAAGTACCCAAATGCCCAGGAAGAAAAGAAGAAACAAATAAGTCATGAAATATTCACATGATCTAACTGTACACAGCAGTGAAAATGTACAATTAGAGAACAATAGATAAATGTATGGATCCAACTGTGGATGAATCTTCAGGCACGATGTTGAGTGAGAGAAGGCAGTCAAAAACATGTACATTTGCTATGATTCTACTTTAAAAGGATAAAAGGGAAGCATGATTATCTTGTTTGCCAGGCAAAAGAATAGTGTTTGCTCTGTCTGAGGACTACATGGGACCTGGGGGCAAGTCATCTGCCTGTAGCTGGTCCTGGTGTCACCAGTGTGTTCAGGTTACGGATATGCATATATGATGGGCTCACTTTACTTAATATATGTCATGCTTCAGGGAGAAGCTTTTAAAAACTACCTTGGATGTGGTCTACCCATCCAACCTCCTGCTCTGGGAAATACCCTTCTGGATGCTGACCACCACAGCACAGCAGTGATGGAAGCCACCAGATAAAGGTCGATGTCGTTTGAATGACTGTTATGTGCCTGGCACTGTACTAAGAATACTGCAAAATGATTTCATTTAGGGGCCAAGGAGTTAGCTCAGTGGTTCTGGCGCCTTTCTTGTAAGTGCAAGGGGCTGGGTTCGATCCTAGGTAACCACCTACAATACTGGGCGTGGAGACTCACCCCAGCAGCAATCAGTACCACATAGCACAATGCTGGGCGTGGTGGCTCACGCCTGTAATCCCAGCACTGGGGAGGCAGAGGCAGGAGGATTGCTGTGATGTGAGTTTGAGGCTGAGCTCAGGCCAGCCTGAACCACAAAGCGAGACTCTGTCTCAAACCCCCCCCCCAAAAAAAGAAGAAGATTTCACTTAATTCTCAAAAATTCCCTTTGAGAAAATTCTCTCCTACCCTCCTTCCCTTTCTTTCTTTTCTTTTTTGGAGACAAGGTCTTGCTATGCAGTTCAGGCTGGCCTGGCCTCGAACTAACCATGTAGCCCAGGGTGGCGTTCAACTCTTGGCAATTTCCCTGCCTCAGCCTCACTGAGGGCTGGGATTACAAGTGAGCAACATCATGCATCGCTCTCTCCTTCTTTCTTCTTTTCTGTGGCATCTGAACGAAAGGCCTCTTCACTGAGCTACATCTTCAAACCTTTTTTTTTTTTAGGTTTTTTGAGACAGGGTCTCGCCTTGTGGTTCAGGCTGGCCCTGAGCTCAGCCTCAAACTCACATCACAATCCTCCTGCCTCTGCCTCCCGAGTGCTGGGATTACAGGCGTGAGCCACCACGCCCGGCACTGTGGTATGTGGTACTTGTTGCTGCTGGGTCTCCACACCCAGTATTGTTATGTGGTTACCGGGGAATCGAACCCGGGTCCTTGCGCTTGCAAGACAGGCGCCGGAACCACTGAGCTAACTCCCCGGCCCCTTCAAACCTTTTTTTTTTGAGACAGGGTCTCGCTTTGTGGTTCAGGCTGGCCCTGAGCTCAGCCTCAAACTCACATCACAGCAATCCTCCTGCCTCTGCCTCCCAAGTGCTGGGATTACAGGCGTGAGCCACCACGCCTGGCACTGTGGTATGTGGTACTGATTGCTGCTGGCCGTGAGTATACACGCCCAGTATAGTATGTGGTTAACCGGGGAATAGAACCTAGGCCCTGCGCTTGCAAGACAGGTGCTGGAACCACTGAGCTAAATCCCCGGCCCCAAACCTTTTTTATCTTTAGGTTTGAAACAAGGTTTTGGTAAATTGCCCCAGTGGGGTCCAAACATTCAATCCTTCTACCTCAGCTTCCCAGAACACTAGAATTATGGGAATGAGCTACACACCCAGCTTGAAAGAGTTATTTCTTACCAGTGGGTGGCAAGTTAATTGTGTATAAGCAAGCTCCTGGGCTAGGGAAAAAGATTTATGTTATAAACAGAATTATCACATTAGGCCTCCAAACTTTTCTCTTCTTCATAACACGTTTTTGTTGAGGTCAGGCTTGGTGCCTTGGAAAATGTATCACATTCTGGTTTTGACTGATGAATGTCTCTTAAGACTCAGATTAAATATTTGGCAAGGAAGTACCTAGCAACTCCCAGATCTCTCTACTGTAAAAGTTCAGCTCATTTTCTAATTACTAATTAACGTGTTGGATGAAATTTTTAGACAATATAAATATTAAGTTCTGTGAAAGCCATTTCTCAATTTTTTTAGTTTTTAAAAATCAATTTTTAGATGCTGAGGTGCTGAGGATATAGGTGAATGGTGCAGTGCCTGCCTGGCAAGTGCAAGGTCCTGAGTTTGATCCCTGGTACCAGAAAAAAAAATCAACTCTATTCAGGCATAATTTATACGTAATTAAAATGCTGCCCAGTTTCCAGACCACCACATATTAGCTTGCATTTTCCAGAGTTTTACAGAAATGGAACCATTCCTGTAGTTCTGTGCTGGGCTCCTGTCACCTGAAGCAGAATAGTAAGTCCCAGCCACGTGACTCTGGGCCAGTATTTACCCTGCTTAAACCCTGAGCTGCACTAGACGGATGTTCCACAGTTTGTTTATTCTAATGTATATTTGGGTGGTTTCCAGCTTGGGGCTGAAGAACAAAGCTGTTAGAAACAGTTGACTATAAACCTGGTGTGAACATACATTTTCTTGGGCAAATACCTAGAAGTGGATGCTAAGTGCATACTTAACTTTTCAATAAACTGCCAAAGAGCTTTCCAAGGTGACCCCACCCTCTTACACCACCGCCAGTGTCCATGACCAGGCTAACTGTGCCATATCTCACCAACATGAGGGCCTGTCAGTCACTTTATTCCCAAATGAATTAAAATCCAATAATGCTCCCTGCTTGATTAATTATGTATTTGTGTGATTATGTCTGTCTCCCCCACCCCTGACTGTAGTGAGGGCAAAGTAGTAAGTTCAACATAGTGTCTAGCATACAGTACATGCTTCATTAATAGAAACATTCAATAAATATTGGTGGAATGAAGGGAATGTGCCCTTCTCCTACACCAAAAAATAAACCTATTATTTTCTGAGCTATAAATGAACTGTAAGAAAGTTTCTATCTACAAGCATAGGGTCCCGAATCCTGGATTTCCCCACTCAAGAGATCGGGCTCGACCTGATTCTGCTGTCCATAGAGGTGCAGTGGCCCTGGTGAGCTAGTCAAAAAGGCACAGCCTGCTTTATGTATGGCCATGGAGACCCCAAGCCCAGCAAAGGCTTGGAAAATAAACATGGTTCAGATGGAATACTGTGTCCAAGTAGGTGCTACGCTGACAGGCAGGATCACCTAGGATTCCTCCCAGGAAAGCAGAAAATGACAACCTAAATTCTCTCCTCCAATGAGGCTGACCTTTCACTGAGGTCCTCTGAAGTGACAAAAGACTGAGATTTCCCCTTACGTTCTCCCAAAGGCCAGTGTCCCCCGACCATATCTGGATTCTTACAGCAACAAAACAATCTTTTGTGCCAGAATATCACAAATGTCAAATGCTTAGAACAATGCTAGATCATAGCACTACCCCATAAATGTGTAAAGAATAGAAAGCAGGGTGCAGGGCCATGATGTCAAAGTAGTTGGTATTATTTTCAACAACTGCTAGTCTTACTTGACTTTTGGGAGCTTGTCACTTCATGGGCACCAACTGAAAGATGCACTAACAAAAAACTATGGCCTACTAGTTATTTCTTCCAAATGGTCTGAACGAATTATAATTTAAGATAATTTAAGATGTTTTCTAGGTGCTTTCTGCCTAGAGAAACTGCTTCTCCCCAGAACAATTCCCCTTCTCAGCCCACTGGTACCACACACACACAAAAAAAAATTTAAAAATTCAATTTTACTCAGGCATAATTTATATGTGATAAACATGTTGCCCAGCTTCCAGGCTTACATTTTCCAGAGCTTTACAGAAATGGAACCATCCTGTAGTTTCTGTGTCAGCCTCTGTCACTTGAGGCAGAATGACTGAGGCCCACCCATGCGGCCTGGGGGCAATATTCACGCTGTCTGAGCCCTGAGCTGGAGCATGTGCTGGAGAGTTTGGGATGTGCTACCTCTCAGACAGCAAACCCCTTAAGTAGGGACTACCTGGATGGGATAGCATTTTGGTCACCACTGCCCAGTACCCTTCTGCTGCCAAAAGAAAAAGGTAAAATCACTGAAAGAGGAGGGCAAGGAAGTTTGGTTTTATTTTATTCAAGGAAGCCAAGCCTAGAAAAGGTATTTTTAGATCATCAGCCTCCAAGTGAGGCCGAGGAGAGGCTGGGCTCCAGAGAATGAGCCAACAGAGCCACAGCAAGAAGGGCGCCAGGCATGTGGCCTCCACGCACCCAGGCCTGTGAACAGACAAAGCAGGCACAGGGGCAGCTCACATGGGTGATGCTGTGCTGCAGGACATAGGAGCTACATCCTGGCCTATGGCGAACATTCTGAAAACTGGAAAGCTGATGGAGCTTATAATTACCGGGAATGTCAGAAGGGCACTCAAAGGGAAGGAGACAAAAGTATTGCTGGTGAAGCTAACTGCAATGAGCAGCAGGGGACACGTCTGTGAGATAGGCATCACCATGTGGCTCTCGCCACCCCTTCATGATGCACAGTGTGCATCACCCTTGTTTTACAGATGAGCATATGGCACAGCAAGGACATCAACCCAGGCTCGACTGCATATCAGGAGAAAACGCTGCCTGATTAGCAGCAGAGGAGCAGTTAGGTCATCTGTGCTGCGGCCACTTATGCAGCAACACATAGCAGTGCAATACTGCAGTCCTGCTTTCCACATGTCCGTGTTTCAAACAAGTGTACAAGATAAATGTGTGTTTATCAGTTAAAGGAAGTCATTTTTTAAAAAAACAAGACATGTTTTCAGAATACCTAATAAAAGAGGAGAAAACTGGGCCAGGGATTTAGCTCAGTGGTTCCGGCACCTGTCTTGCAAGTGCAAGGACCCGGTTCGATCCTCAGTAACCACATACAATATTGGGCGTGGAGACTCACGCCCAGCAGCAACCAGTACCACATACCACAGTGCCGGGCGTGGTGGCTCACGCCTGTAATCCCAGCACTCGGGAAGCAGAGGCAGGAGGATTGCTGATGTGAACTGGAGGCTGAGCTCAGGGCCAGCCTGAACTACAAAGTGAGACCTTGTCTCCAAAAAAAAAAAAAAGAGGAGCAACAATTACAGGACAATGTCTGGTTTAAAAAAACGGGTGTACTTTTCTTTGGTATGAGAATATGAAGTTGTAAATGAGTTGTACTATGTTTGGTTGATATTGCGAAGTAGAAAATATTTAAAGGAAAGAGTATAAGGGTAAATAACGAGGGGAAAATAAATGTGGTAATAATCAAGAAAAAAGAAAACAAAGATTGTATATAGGGGGCAGGGGGATGTAGGATGGGGAAAAAGGGAAAAAAACGAGAATCAAGTTATGTCATATTCTGGTACAAAGTCTTAATGATGAATGCGATTATGATGTGTATTCATAATGTACCAATAAAGATAATTAAAAAAAAAACACGTGTATTAGTCCTGGTTAAGGGTAGGATACTACTGTAAGGTGGTTTTAGAAACAGACAATAAAGTATTTAGAAGGAAAGGGGCATCATATTTGAAACTTTCAAGATTGTTATGGAGATAAAAAAGTACATATATATGGGGAATGACAAAACAAATGTAAAATATTAGAATTTAGGGTAGCAGGAATTTTTACAACTTATGACTTTTTTTTTTTTGAGACAGGGTCTCGCTTTGTAGTTCAGGCTGGCCCTGAGCTCAGCCTCAAACTCACATCACAGCAATCCTCCTGCCTCTGCTTCCCGAGTGCTAGGATGACAGGTGTGAGCCACCATGCCCAGCACTGTGGTATGTGGTGCTGGTTGCTGCTGAGGTGAGTCTCCACACCCAGTATTGTATGTGGTTAACCGAGGATCGAACCCAGGTCCTTGCACTTGCAAGACAGGCGCCAGAAACACTGAGCTAAATCCCCGGCCCTACAACTTAGGACTTATAACATTTATCCATTTGTATAGTACCCCTTTAAATCTATTTTTTTTCCCCTCGGTACTGGGGACCTTGGACTTGTAAGGTAGACGTGGTATCCTTGAGCAAAATCCTGACCCCTGTAAATCTAAAATTATTTTAAAGCAAAAAGTCAAGAAAAAAGGTTCCCTATCTCCCATCACAAAAATCCCAATCTTCCCGAAATGTAGGCCAACAAGTAGGGGCTTTGACCACTCTAACTTGCTCCCTGCAGATTTTTAACTCATCTGAGAGAGAGATGCCAGGAAGAAAATGCTGACATGAATGCACAGGAAAAAGAAGGACACTGAGAGAAGATTTTAGGTACAGAATGGACTAAGCTAGGCTACAGATGTGCTATAATTATTCAACCCAAGGGTGTTGCAGAGGAAACCCTGGAAATAACTATGGAGTCTTTGGTGGACTTCAACTTCAAAGCTATCTTCCCTGATTTGGCACATCTTAAGTAAATATTAGCACTGTCACTTGGCTTCACAGGATATTGCCCAACGATCGGCTGCGCCTGGCAGGCTGTCCACACCTCGCAGTGCTTAGCATCACTACAGATAACACTGGCAGTAGAAAGAACACAAAGGAGGTTATGACTCCTACCTTACTTTCAAAACAGTATGTCTGTATTTTTTAACTCAGCTATTAATGTTAACTACATTTTCTCAATAATTATCAGCTTTGAAAGCAGCCAGGAGAAAGTCAAGGAAAACAATGATGTGAAACAAGAAAGCCCAAGAGATACACACATGGCAACTCTGAATGAATACAAATGGTTTTAATATAAGTAAAATTTTGTGATTTTAAGAACGCAGCAGAAAAGTTTTAAGACTGTCTTTGTGCCAACCCCAACTTGTCTGTTTGGCTGAAATTCAGATTCATGATTACATGATACCCAGGCATCCTAACTGTGTTCTCACCTCAGAGAAAATATCGTTCTAGGGCTGGGGATATAGCTCAGTGGTTCCGGTGCCTGTCTCTCAAGCGCAAGGGCCTGGGTTCGATCCGCGGTAACCACATAACAATACTGGGCATGGAGACTCACCCCAGCAGCAGCCAGTACCACATACCACAGTGCCAGGCGTGATGGCTCATGCGTGTAATCCCAGCACTCGGGAGGAAGAGGCAGGAGGATTGCTGTGATGTGAGTTTGAGGCTGAGCTCAGGGCCAGCCTGAACCACAGAGCGAGACCCTGTCTCAAAAATAAACCTTAAAAAAAAAAAAGAAAAAGAAAAAGAAAAAATATCGTTCTAACATACAAGTCTCAGGCATCTGTTCTATAGTGTCAGGGCTCCAACAGTTACGATACTCATTCCTATTATAAATTCAAAATGTGTTATGTGTTCAGTATATGGAGACAACAGGACAAATAAAACCTGTGAACTTATACATCTATAAGGAACACAGACATCCAGGCGACTGACAAACAAGCTGCATGCTGTGGCTATGCCGAAGCCAGCACAGAGAAAAGATCCAACTTGCCACAACTGCAGACCCAAGGACAGAACTGCTCCTGCACAGTAAGCTGTCTAAAAAAAGCCACACAACCTGCACAGAGGACTCACAAATCTGACAGCTGTCAGACAGCTCCCTCTAAATCACAGCCTCCTTCAATGCCAGAAAGCTTAGCATTCCTGAAAAATGTCTGGCAGCCAACAAAAACCACGGTCCGCTAGGAGGTAGCACTCTTACCTGTTGCTTCAATGTACTCAATGCATCTTTCAATGAAGATGGGGATTGGCTTCTCTGGAGTCACAACAGTTGTTAAGGGCACTCCAAAGTAATTACTCTCCCAGGTTGCCTTCGTGATAGATGGCCGGGGTTTAGGCTTTGGTTTCTACCCAGAAAAAAGGAAACAAAAACAAAGTGAGCATCAACGTGTTATCACCAACCTTCCAGAGAGGAATTCACTGTAGAGTGGAAAGTGTTAAAGATTTCAAGCAGGAGGAGACCCACTGCTCATGCCATATTCACAGAGACATACCTTGAGTATGCACTACTCAAACAAAGATGTTTATTAAAAGCAGGCCAAGTTTATTTAATAAAATAACAATAAGATGACTATTCACATCCTTTATCAGAGATGCACTAGAGTAAACAGGAAGTTTTCTAAACACTTCACATAGATAACAGATGTTACATACTTAATGGCTAAAATCGTTAAAAGATAAGACACAGATTGGAAAACTAGTATTTCCTCTTTCTAAAAAAGACATGTATACTGTGCATTCTATGTAGGCGGACAGCACCAAAGGAGAGTTCACTTTTATACACTAGCCTAGCATTAATTCCTAGTGGCTTTCACATTAAGAAAAGGTAAAGCCAACTAATCCAATGAGACATTAAAATTCTGTCTATTTTTTCTTCAAAGTCACCTTTTTAATGAAGTAGTAGCAGCAAGAAATACTTGAAAATGTATTTCCTTTAAAATCTCACAACATTCCATTTTACCAAGGAGAAAAAAGTCTCATATGCTTAAATGACACCAACTACCAAGTGACAGTGCTTGGGCTCAAACCCAGGTAGGTCTGTCTCCAAAGTGCATCCTCACTAACATTACTAACACTAAGATGTTCTCCTACAGAATCTTTCATTTTGAAGCTCATGAGAGGAAAAAAAAAATATCTGGTTGTACTTAAAAGCTCAATTATCATAAAGTCAAAGAAATACACTTGAAATTTTGTTAAATTATCAAATAAGAAAGGAGAGTGACCAAATGGGAACACGGTAAATAGGCCCACACAGCTCTCAGCAGACATTCAAAGGTGATAAGACCAATCTGGAAGAGCAGATTTACTTAGGAAATATGTACAGGCTATAAACTTAGTTAAGAGATCTTTACAGAAACTCTACTGGACAACTGCCCAGTTAAGTACCAGCATCAACCTTTCCCCTAACTCCTAACCATCCTCCTTCCTTTTAAAACCTTTTTATAAGGGAACAGTCACTTCCTGTTTAGTCTGAGATTCTTTGAGGACTTCCTGTGCAAACAAGTAGCAAAAAAAGAAAAGAGTAGAAAATAAAATGCACGCTTAGGAAAGAGTAAGTTCACTTCTGGGCTGCTGGTTGGTCATACTTCTGGTGAAAACACAAAGGCAAAGAAAACCCAATTTTCATGCCGCCTGTGTGGAGAAACCTGTGGTCCTGAAGATCAACATGCTCCTATGCCTGGGCCTGTCTGTGGCAATATGTCCACTCCTGGTCAATCCCCTGACACAGCCCTGGAGGGAAACAGGCTTTGATTTCAGACTTAACAAGGAAAGCAAATGAGGAGCTTGAGTCTTTTATTTTCTTTTTTTTGAGACAGAGTCTTGATTTGTAGCTCAGGCTGGTCCTGAGCTCAGGCTTGAATTCACGGCAGTCCTCCTGCCTCTGCCTCCTGAGTGCTGGGATTACAGGCCTGAGCCACCACACCCGGCACTGTGGTATGTGGTACTGACTGCTGGTGGGTGTGAGTCTCCACACTCAGAATTGTTGTATGTGGTTACCGGGGATCAAACCCTGGCCCTTGAGCTTACAGGGCAGGTGCTGGAACCCCTGAGCTAAATCCCTGGCCTAAGAGTTTGATTCTTTATAGGAAATAACCCGCAAGAATTTGTGCTTTGAAATCCAATAAGCCTGATGGGAAAGAGTTCTGTAACCTGGGTCTGATAGTGTATTATCTCCACCTATGTGACAGTGTCCAGGGCACATGGTTGTCATAGAGTTAAAGAATACCATGCAGGGAAAGCAGCTTGGCATCTTGTACATGGTAATCATCCACCCAGTAGGAGACATTACAAAGGGAGGGCCCCACTGCTTCTGCTGCATATGCCAGGCAAGCACTCTGCCACTGAGCTAAATTTCCACCCTTAGTACTATTATTAGTTTATTATTATTATTATTATTATTATTATTATTTTGAGTCAGGGTCTGCTAAATTTCCCAGGCTAGTCCCAAAGTTGAGATTGTTGAGCCTTAGCCTCCCAAGTAGATGGGATTACAAGTGAGCCACATTAAGCCCAGTTTGCCTCAAAAACACAAGGTTCTGAGTTCAATCCCCATACCAGGGAAGAAAAACAAAAACAAAAAACACAATAGCACTGTTCTTCAGTAAGACTAAAATTTCACCTCACTGAAATACACAACTCAAGATCTCCTCTGTATAGATGAAAAGCTGGGCATAGTGGCACACATTGGTAATCCTAGCACTTAGGAGGCTGAAGCAGAAGTATCACCATGAGTTGGAGGTCAGTCTGAACTATACAAGGAGACTCTCAAAAAACAAAAGGCAAAAGAAGCCAACAAAACCCCTTGTCTTCCCTTAGCACCAAGCTTCCTGATCTATTTTTTATTTTTTTGGTACTAGGGACTAAACTCAGCACCTTGTTCTTGGCCAGGCAAGTGCAGTGCCCCTGAGCTAAATCCCTGGTTCACATAATTTTACTTTGAGATTAGATCTCACTCAGTGTCCAAATTGGGCTCGAATCTTTAATCCTCCTGTCTCAGCCTCCTAGAGTGCTGGGTTTGTAGACTTAAACAAATCCTAGTGTACAGACTGTCAAATACATCCTAGATATAACCACAGGCTCTCTAGAGTGTCACAAAATTAGGCAAGAATTCTTGTATGATGGATTCTAAACCTTGCTACTAAAACAAAGTTGTCATGTGTGTGAGTTGGACCAAACTGCTGATATAACCACCAATACTTAAGGTACATCAAGGGTTCCTGGACACATTTCAGCAGGAAATGCTGTATCTACTTAGTGGCAAGACATCTCATATCCTTAGTTAGATGTCTGTCCCTCATTAGGAAGTCATGAGGAGCACTTCCAGAAGCCGCAGGTGCTTGGAAAGGTAAAAACACAATCACTCAACATCCATTTTCTTTTGAGGACATTACAAATGGAATAGCAAATCCAGTTGTGGTGGCACATCTGTAATTCCAGCCCTGTGGGAGGCTGGGGCAAGAGGATGGCAAGTTTGAGCCAAGTCTAGACAGCTAAACAAGACCTTGTTTCAAAATTAAAATTTAAAAAAGGGCTAGGATGTAGGCTCAGTGTGAATGCACCATGTCCAGTCTCTAGTATACACACACACAAAGAACACTACTGTAATTTCCCAACAGTGCTAAGTGCTCTGCAGTTATCTGTGACTGCACAAGCACAATGTAAAATAAAAGTTATGCTTCCCCTTCCACAGCTGAGAATGGAGACTGTGAGAGGTTCATATGCAGCTGGAGAATGCTGTGATCTAGGACTTCCATCTTCCCTCCAGGATGAACTGCCACTGCTCAGACACAAGCCTGGACCAGCTTGGGCCACCTTTATCTCAATTTTTAGGATAGGTGTTTTTGGTAATAAATAATAGTCAATTATTATCCACCTTCGAGTTTCCTTAAAAAAATGCTTAATTCTTAGTCTTGATATTAACCATGATAAAATTTGATATAAACAGAAGTGTAAGGGCTGGGGATTTAGCTCAGTGGCATTGCTGCTTGTCTTTTTTTTAATCTTCATTGGTACATTATGAATATACATCATAATCGCATTCAACATTGAGAGTTAGTACCAGAACATGACATGATTTGATTCTTATTTTTTCCCTTCTCCCCCTGTCTGGCAACCCCCCACCCCTATATACACAATCTTTGTTTTCTTTTTTCTTTATTATTACCACATTCATTTTCCCCTTGCTATTTACCCTTACACTCTCTTTCCTTTTAAATATTTTCTACTTCACAATATCAACTATACATACTACAACTCATTTACAACTTCATTTGCTCACACCAGAGAAAAGATACGATATTTACACATCTGTCATCAGTTTATTTCGCTTATGAGGACGTCCTCAAGGTACATCCATTTGAGTACGAATGACTCAATCTTATAGTTTTTAATGCTGCTTGCCTTTTAAGTGCAAGGTTGTGAGTCTGATTCCTGGTATCACAAAAAAAAAAAAAATAAATAAATAAATAGCAGTTTATGCCCGTATTGCACTGGAGAAAAGGGTTGAGCAGAATATGCCTCTGGCATCTTGGTTTTCTGGAAACAATGACAAATAGGTGAGACTGTTAGAATAGGAAGTGGTATGTCACTGGTCTCTGCTGCCCACTGGGGTGTAAGTCCACCCCAAACCCCTCCAATCTCACTGGAGCAAGAAAAAAGGTAAAATGCCTACTATGCAATAAGGGTGATCCAAAGAAGGGCCCTTCCCTGAGCCTGGATGACGGATGGGCCAGGCCTGGTGCTCGGTGGGGTCGCAGCACACTTGCTGGGCCAAGGCTCTTTCCTCACTCTCATTCTTACTGGGTGAGCACTTGCAGGGTACAGATCTTTTCTTCACCTTGGTGCGCCAGTCACACTAGCCCGTAAGGAATGAGGCACAGAAAGCCCTGTTCATTCTCAGTACTGTAATGAAAATCCTTTTGCCCTGTTGGCGCTGGCTTAGGTGTATCACTTAGGTCCACATACTACTGGACTAAGGTGCTGGAAGGCAAGAAGCTTAGCAGGTTTCTTTTTTTAATGATTTATCCAAGGTTCATATGGCAAAGTAGCAGCAGAGACAATCCCAAGCCTACAGCCATGACATCCTCAACCAACTTAAACTCTACATCGCAGAGCTGACGTAGATATCACATAAATACCGACTGAATGCTGAAGAAAATGGTCAGGAGGGGATAGGGATTTAGCTCAGTGGCAATGTGCCTGCCTTGCAAGTGTAAGGTTGTGAGTTTGATACCCACTACTGCTAAAAAGAAAAGAAAATTGTCAGGAGGATTATAAATAATCACCAGCAGCTCTAGGGTCCCAGCAGGGAGACCAGGTACTGTCTCTGGATAAACAGGGTTCTATCTTCAGTGAGAATAGCAGGTATAGCTTATTCAGTTACCCTAAATTGTCAACTCCAAATATTGTCTGTTGGTCTCCATAAATACTCTCATACCTGTCAAAGTACTAACCCAGATTCGAGGGTCAGAAAACATAGTCCCGGGCTGGAGATTTAACTTAAGTGGCACTGTGCCTACCTTGCAAGCACAAGGACCCGAGTTCAATCACCAATACGGCCAAAGAAAAAGAAAATATAGTCCCTAAAGTTATGTACAAGTTTTAAAAGCTTGGCTACTTAGTAACATAGCTAAAAAGTCAATAAAAGAGAATCCATGCTGTTGGATGTTTTAAAATTTTATGAATTTTTATTAGTACATGATTGCAGTATGTGGTGTTTACACTCAGTGTGAGGAATTGGTACATGTGGTTGGATACTTTTATTTTTGAAGGGGAACAACATACATAGAGGGTAACTTGGACATGGATGGTGTCATCTCAGTGGAGGAAGAAAGAGACCGATAGTTTGCCAAATTGTGTGGTGGTTCACAATGGACTAACCGCAATGACAGGAGTCTTAGAAAGAGCAAGCTTCCACAGACTGCATCTCTTACTTCCCCCACAGTACTTTTGTGCATTCTGTTACCAGCACTGCACTTTTCTGACCAGCAAGTATTTTTTCATATTACCCGGAAGAGCTTCAAAACAATCTTTTCAATTAAATTACTCACTTATGCCCCAAATGTATTCTGGATTAACTGGTGCTCCCCTTCAGACTCAAAATAAATCTATTTTTAAAAAATTTTTTAATATTTTTTTTTTGAGACAGGGTCTCACTTTGTGGTTCAGGCTAGCCCTGAGCTCAGCCTCCAACTCACATCACAGCAATCCTCCTGCCTCTGCCTCCTGAGTGCTGGGATTACAGGCGTGAGACACCAAACCCAGCACTGTGGTATGTGGTACTGATTGCTGCTGGGCGTGAGTCTCCACACCCAGTATTATATGTGGTTAACCGGGGATAGAAGCCGGTCCTTGCGCTTGCAAAACAGGCGCCGGAACCACTGAGTTAAATTCCCGGCCCTTCAAAATAAATCTAAAGCCAAGTTTAAGAGAAAACCTGAAGGTGGTCTAATAGTTTCTGGCAAAGGCTATTATGTAAACACTGATCCTCAGATTTGGTCTTCAAGCTGGAACTTAGTAGATGGCCTAGTCACTTGCCAGCTTGAAGCATTTTTTTTTTTTTTTTTTTGAGGGACCAGGGACCAAACAGTACCACTTGAACTAATTCCCTGACCCTGAGCATCTTTGTTTTGAGATGCACAGGAAGGAGCACAAAGTCATGGCCCTCCTGCCATCTAACCCTCTTGAAGGATGGGAGAAGAAAGGAAGGCCTACCACTCCACTGGAAGCTCTGGTGAGACAGAGATCACAGCTCTTCGTTCCATGAAGTCCAGTGAAGC
>PVIR01015920.1:0-37296 GCA_004026965.1 Petromus typicus
TTAAAAATGCGAGAGAAGAATGTAATACCTCAGAGCAAATGTTTGAAGGTAAAACACGTATCACTATAAATATTGCACTTATAAAATCTCTTTATACTTCCACACAATTCATAATATCCTTTTATAGAGATGTACAAACAGACCACTTCTGAGCTGTCTACACCTGATAGCTATCACAGACACTTGAGTTTCCCATCACTGCACTAAGCTGGCAGGTTTTCAGCTCTCTGCTCTCCTCAGTGCAGGCTCAGAACTTGCATCAGTGACGTCAGAGGTCTCACACCTACATCATGTGAAGAGTGAAGCAATCCACCTTTCAGAATGCTCAATGTTGAATCATACAGGGTTTTTTTTTTTTTCTACTTAGGGAAGACAGATCTTTCGAATGCAATGACAGAATGAAGCTTACACAGGCACAGTTCACTGTTAACATTGCTTGTTTTTTAAAGCATTCAGAAGCTTCTGATTCTTGGTCTTGAACATCATGACAAAGCTATTTGGCATGACCTTGCCTTGCCCATTTTCACCCACTTGGCCCATAATGATGTAATTTAGACCTAAAGAAAGAAAAATTAAAACAAATCTTTATGCCTGTTGAAACAACTCACATCTGAATAAATTTTCTATTCTGTAAATGATATAATCACACACTTATCAATCTAGAATAAAAACACTAGGTTGCAAAAGGCTGGTTTCAACCAGTAACATGGTTTAGCTCCGCTAACATATGGAGCCCATGTGCAGTGGCCAGGTCCATCCACACATTTAATGACTGTTTCTGCAAATGGTTCTGAGATCTTTAATCCTAGCCAGTTATCACTTTCTCATCTCAAGTTCACCTCTGCATTTTCTCAGCTTATTGCATGTTTTTTCTTTAAACATAGCATTGGCAAATGAAGTGCAGTAACCTAAAATCTCTGCCGTGAACTGCTTTCTCAGTGTCTGTTGTCACACACGATTCAACTTGCTATGCTCTGAGACTCATTCACCATCTCTATCCTCTTTTGGGGGTACACTGAGGATTGAACTCAGGCCTTTGTCTTTCTAAGTCACACAGTGCCAGTCTAGGCTCTTGCCTTAGCCTTCCAGAGGGTGGGACTACAGGTGTGCATTGCCATCCCTGGCTTCTACCCCCTCTTTCTGCACAAGTCTTAAGAACCAGGAGACAGCATAACTGCCTGGCTCCAAAGGCTCCTTCTGTACCCCACGCAGGCAATGTGTTAGCTCTGCTTCACTTCCTGGCCTAAGCCTCGGCCAGGAGGGCCTGCGGCTTCCCATGGCGCATGGGCCTTCTGTCTCCCCTGGCTCTGTGCTCCCCCAGAACGAGCTTTTCTCTTCTCTCACTCACCTCTTCTGAGGAGAGGGCACTGTCTGCAGACCACAGTGACCTTGGCGCTCATGTTCTTGCCGGCCTGCTGAATTGCCAGGTTTCCCTCCTTATAGATGTTGATGATGGAGATCGTGGCCTGCAAACTCTCACCCCGAGGGGCAGTCGTGATAACAGCGCCAGCCAATACTGCAGAGGAAAATGTGTTGAAAATGCAACAGTGAAGCAAAGGCAAGTACATCTGAAGGTAAGTTTCCCTTCTCCTTTTCAGAAGTGAAAAATTTTAATGTTAAAGAAAAGGCCCTCACTGAGCTGTCAAATTGGATTCTGTAGATTTATCCCCAAAATTCAGGTTGAAAAAACAAAGCTCAAGGAATTGTAACATTACTCTGGTTGTTACCTGGCGATAACTGAGAGAGAAACCTAAACATTCGCCTCACTGCAGTCTCTTGCTGAGATGAGGACTCTTTAAAATGTCCTATCCAACATATGGACAGTCCTTGAGTCTTCAGATACACCACACAAGAGGCTGCGTGACCCACAAGGATGCTGTGTCTGTCTATGCCCTGTGTCTGCCGATGCCACTCCAGTGGTCCTCTATGACTGAGTCTTTGTTCATCCTGAGGGGAAGAGGCACCTCTCCCTCTAATGATCAGAAAACTGTCTTTGTCTGGGTTTTCTATATCATCTTTTTTATCTGCCTTGTTTATCTCATTTCAAGATATAGCTCTGAAGTAAAAGTATAGACTCAAAGTAACACTCAAAACATTTTCTGTGTTAAAAAAAAATTCTAGCAAAATTCAGCTGACTTCCCTTATGTAACTCCCCCGCCCTTGTGACAAAGAAAATAGTCTTATGAGTCACACAGGGAAAAATGCTGTCTTCTTGAAGGGGTGGATGCTGTTGGCATTTTAGGAGGCCGAGGGCCACAGTTCTTTTCGGGGTAGGACTTGCATTGAGTAACTTTTTGTCCTTGTTGTTTTTAAAGCAGCTGTGTGCCTGTCAAGAAAAAAATCAGTATAACTTTCCAGTTTCTGAGGCATCGAAAACTTGCCCCAAGGGCTATTACCAGCTCTGGCTGGAAGCCCCTCCCATCTAAATGCATCACAGTTGGTGGGAGAGTCGAGTTTGGACTAGCACAGGCCCTCCAGCCAGGGCGCCACCCCCTTCTGCAGGGTGCTGAGCTCCTACAGCCTGTTCTGCATTGGTCTGCTCGGACTCCTGGTGATGAGTATTCACTGTGCGGTGAAATCAGGAGGCTCCTAAAAGCATGGCTGGGGAAACGCCTCAACCAGCTGCTATGGCAGGTTCACCGGGAAATGGGAGCAGTGACACCTGGACTATTTGCTTTCATTTTTATCCCAGTTATTTGAATTTCAGCATGCAAACTACAGTAAAATTTAGGGCTCCGACTCTTCAACGACTTTGCATTTTCACCACAGGACAGACTACCGGGCTGCCAACAATTACACACTAGGGACCCAAAACCAAAGAGGACCTCTCTGGGGGAGATCTTCTGTTTAGACTTAGTTGCTAGAGCAACTTTCTTCTGTGAAGACTTCTACTTAGATGTTAATTTTGAGCTGCTTTTAAAAATAACCAACATAACCAAATTTAGTATTGTTTGCCCTTAAGTAGTTTTCAGAGTGAAAGCTTTTAATTTTATTAAGTATGACCTCCTCTGGTTCCAGTTTCTAAGTGTCTAAAATGGACTTCAGATCTCCATGTTTAATTTAGTACCGTAGAAAAACACCAAAGAGGAAATAGCTGAATTTCTTTTTTTTTGAGACAGGGTCTCACTTTGTAGTTCAGGCTGGCCCTGAGCTCAGCCTCAAACTCACATCACAGCAATCCTCCTGCCTCTGCCTCCCGAGTGCTGGGGTTACAAGCGAGAGCCACCACACCTGGCACTGTAGTATGTGGTACTGATTGCTGCTGGGGTGAGTCTCCATACCCAGTATTGTTATATGGTTACCGGGGATCGAACCTGGGTCCTGGCGTTTGCAACACAGGCATTGGAACCACTGAGCTAAATCCCCAGCCCATGGAAATAGCTGAATTTCTTGAGGGAGACCAGCTTCTGAATGTAAGTTCGGCTATGTTTCTAATGCGCTTCAGCTGAATTACAGACGTTTGAAAAAACATTTGGAACATGAAAATCATGTGGAACAAACGGTACAGGTATTTTCAGGAATAGTTAACAGACCAAGTAGCAGTATCATGGATCAAAAATCAAATTATTAAACTCGTGCTAAAAAGCAGATTTTCTGGATAGTTTTCTTAGCTAAGAAATCCAATTTTTTTTTTTTTTTAAGTTTTTGAGACAGGGTCTCACTTTGTAGTTTAGGCTGGCTCCGAGCTCAGCCTCAAACTCACATCACAGCAATCCTCTTGCCTCCACCTCCCGAGTACTGGGATTACAGGCATGAGCCACCACACCCGGCACTGTGGTGTGTGGTACTGGTTGCTGCTGGGCATGAGTCTCCACACCCAGTATTGTATGTGGTTACCGGGAATTGAACCCAGGCCCTTGTGCTTGCAAGACAGGCACCGGGACCACTGAGCTAACTCCCTGGCCCAGAAATCCAATTCTTGAATAGTACAACACAGCCTAGTGTATGTTTTCTTGGGTAAATGAATAGTGTTACTGACTCTTCACCATTAAATTCTTGAGAAGTCCTTTGAGACTAAGCTGGCAGTTTCAAGTTTCTGGTGAAAGAGAAAAGCTTGGTTTTATTTCTTACCGAAGTTACTTGAACAGTAATTGCTCTCCAGAGTCCCTGTCCGTCTACACTTTTGTTGACAGAGGGCCACAGTTGGCTTTAAACCTTAATTCAAAGAAGACATGCGTCAGGAAAATGAATTCAAGTATAATTGGTGTTTACGTTTGAATATGTCCATGTAAAATTATTATTTATTTCTCCAGGCCACGAATTAGTCACTGCATCATTATAAACTATACAAAAGAAACTCTTCATGCCAGCAACTAGTGCGACACAATATCCTCTACTGAATCTCAAACCTGCCATCAGAGAGAATACAAATTTAGTTTTTATCATTCTCTTATATAAAACTAACACTAACCAAAAATAGATACATTCTCTTTGTGTGTTCTGCTTAGAAAAACTCAGTACAACAAATCTGAACCATAAAACACATGTTAATTCTCTACAAGAAGAATCCCATGGCATTCCCCTGAGGCAGGGAGGTGCTTTCTCGGTGCATGTAGAATATGCAGCTGTCCAAATGTGAGCAGCGCAGGGGTTTAGAAAGGCTTCTCACATGTGAAGTGTTCTACATGTAATTAGATGGAAGCCCTCACTAAATATTTACTTTGAGCCTGGCCCTGGCTACAAGGATCTTAAGTTCTGAGATGCAGACAAACTTAGAAATAGAAGGAAATAGATAAATACAATGGCTTTCAATGGGAGGCAGCGGTTCCCCTCCATGACTAATAGCGATCTCTATAAACACTGGCTGTCAGAAGCATGGGGTGCTGACGATGTCTACTGAATAGAAACTAGGGGTACTGCTACCACCATACGGGTGCAGGACAACAAATAATTATCTGGCCCTAACTGTAAATAGTGCCAAGGTTGAGAAGTGATGAGTTTTTTTGTTTGTTTTTGAGGGTTTTTTTGGGGGGACAGGTTTCACTTGGCAGTGAACTCACTATGTAGCCCAAGCTTTCCTCAAACTTTTTTTTTTTGAGACAGGGTCTTGCTTTGTGGTTCAGGCTGGCCCCGAGCTCAGCCTCTAACTCACATCACAGCAATCCTCCTGCCTCTGCCTCCCGAGTGCTGGGATTACAGGCATGAGCCACCACGCCTGGCACTGTGGTACATGGTGCTGATTGGTGCTGGGCATGAGTCTCCTCGCCCAGTATTGTATGTGGTTAACCGGGGAATTGAACCCAGGTCTTTGCACTTGCAAGACAGGTGCCAGAACCACTGAGCTAAATCCCTGGCCCTATCCTCAAACTCTTGGCAATCCTCCTGCCTCTGCCTCCCAAGTGAGCCACGATGAGCCACCAGGCCCGGCATTGAGAAGTCATGAGTTAACAAAATAAAATCACATAATCCCCGTTATCATCTCAAGAATGTTTTAAAAATATCTGCTAGATATTGGCTTATGTGTGATAGTGTGCTAGGAAGAATGTAACAATGTAACTGTTCACTTGGCTACATCTTCAGTCACAATACTGCTCTGCTAAATTTCTGCAGATTCCTCCATGCTGTACTGGTTACTGGTTTTCACTCAGACCCTGACGGGTAGCATCGCGGATAGAGGAGGGTGTCCTTTCACCTAGACCATGGGCCCTGCTCTAGCTCCTGTGGGACATGGTGGGTGGGTGTCCAACACCAATGCTTTCACCCTCAGGTGTATCTCTGTTGTCTGGCTTTTAAATCAATGCTGGGTACTTACCCCGCCCCGCCCCCCGCCTCTCCCTTGTCTGTGTCGTGCACAGCATTCACACCCTTGGCTCTGGTTCCTCGGCCTCCTTTCCATGCGTTCCGGCCACGCCTCGGCGGGCTGACCCTACTTGCGGATGCACCTTCATCTCATGGCTTCATTCTCAACACGGCCCTTCCTTCTGCTCCGCTCAGCACTCAGACCCAGGCTCATGTGTCCTTGTGCCAAAGTCATTCATGATGGTCTCTCAGATTCAGGCCTCCTCCTCCCCTTCCAGGTTAGTTATTTCATAGTAGCAAGACTGCTTTTTCTACAGCTTCAGCACACTGACCTCTCTCATTTTCCCCAATCCATTAACCTTGGCCCGCCTTTATTTGCTTGGCGATTGTGTTTGGTTTCCACAATCCATTATTTCATTTTCTTGACAACAGTGTCTTACGCTCCTGTTCCCCTCTGCCCTTCAGCCCCACGTGAATCCTGCAGGGAACCGCATGATTCCCGAGCCTCATTCACACAGACCTTCAGCAAATGACAGCGTCTGACTTCCGTTTCCACAACTGTTCTCATTACCCAGCCCCCAGTCCAGCTTGAGGACTGGGTTGCTGAACTTACTCTCAATTCCTTTGCCTTGTTCAACATGCTCCCCAGCCCATTTGCAAGGCCCCCACGCACGAAGTCAAGCGGAAGGATTTAGTCTTCCCCTTGTTTGAAGTCGCATCATTTGTGAATTGGCTCACCATGTCTTTCTTCCCCTGACCCTTCTTCTTTATTCTGAGGCACGGTCTGCCTAAGTTGCTCAGGCTGGGCTCAAATTCACGATCCTCCTGCCCCAACCTCCCAGATGCTGGGGCTGGCGGCGTGTGCCCGCCCGCCGCTCCTCTCAGCACATCCTCCTTCCCAGCCACCCCTGCCCAGTCTCCTTTGCCAGCACGTCCTCTGTGAGAAGTTGTTTCTAAAGGTTTAATCCCAACTCCTCTCTTATTTTTCATCCTCTCTAGATAATCATACGTGAATGATTCTGAACCTTTTTTTTTTTTAATAATGTGCTTCATTTTGGCAGTTTACACCTGCATGTAACACTCGAACCATTTCATTTCCCATCACCTGTGTTACCTGGCTCTTCCCACCTAGTTCCACATTTTTAGGGAGTGTAAATATATATATTTTGCTTTTATCCACTACCTCTCGGTACCTGTCTTTACGGCCTCCTACCCCCTGGTTCCCCATCTAGTAAGTTTTCTTTGTACTTTGTCAGCCTTTTTAGATTGCACGTATTAGGGAGACCATGTGATATTTGAATACATATAGAGTACCTGGCCTGCCCAGCATGGTAGTCACTAGCCATGTGAGGCTTTTCAGTTTAAATGAACTCAAACTGAGAATTTAGTTCTTGCATCACTGGCTACCTTTTATGGCAGCCACTGATGGCTGTTGCTCTAAATCAGTGGATAGCGCAGGTGTCGGCAATGAATTTAATGGCAGGAAACCATGGCCTGCCTTCTCTGCATCGTGCTGGGGGTTGGAGCAGGTAAGAGAGGAGACAAAGTGCCTTAGGGCAACTGATGCTGAGGGCACTCGAGAGAACAGATGGTGAAGCAGGCAGAAAAGTGCTATGAAATAGGTTGAAATTGCTGTTTTCATTTAAATGTATAACAAATCCACATTTTCAACTTCAGAGAAAGTTTAGGATGGAGATAGAGGTCAGGGGACCACTGGTACCATGCGGTAGACCAGGCAGTTCCCCGGGAAGAATGAATAACAGCATCAGTCCTACAGAGACAGCTGGAGAAGCAGGACCGGAACACGAGGCAATGCACATCGAGGCCACACGGTGGCGCTCTTGGGAGGGCTGGGAAAGACCGGAGCTCCTGGGCCTGGCAGTGGAGCTGCCAGCCCTCACCTGGGTGGAGCACAGCCAACGGGCAGTAAAGCTGGCTCTCTTCGGCCTGTTTTGCGGGTCAGCCTTGGAGCCAGCCCCTCGTCTTCCCCTGGGTTTGAATCTTTGAGTCTCACCAGTGGGTGGAGCAGAAAGGAGGGTGAGACTGACTGGCGGATCCCGTCCTGCCTCTGTATTTCAGTTTCCCAGCCAGCTTCTCTAATATCTTGGATGTGCTGTTTGTTTTACTCTAATCTGAAAATGAATTTTTCTATCAAACTTTAACCAAAAATACCACAATTATATGCAATAAAAAAAGAAAGGATGGGAGTGGGGGATAAAGGGAGGTTGCATAGTGGATACCAGATTACAATTATATACGAGCTATATGTTTTAGTGTTCTCTACAACATAATAGGATAACTACAGTTTATAACAATTTATTGTATATTTTACAGAGAACTAGGAGGGAGAAGTTCAAGGTTTCCAAATGCAATGAAATGACAAGTGTTTAAGGAGACAGAAGTGTTAATTACCCTGACTGGACCTACTCATTGTATAATCTATCAAATTATCACACTGTACTCCAGAAATATGTACAAAATATGTTGAAATTTTGATTAGTGAAAAAGACAATCACTATTTTAAAAGTGCCAGTAAAGGAAAGTTAGGCTTACAAAAGGCCATATTTATATAGCATTAGGCCTTTCAAGAATTGTTTGGGGTTTTTTTTGTTTTGTTTTGTTTTTTTTAGTTTTTTGATACAGGGTCTCGCTCTATAGTTAATGCTGGCCCTGAGCTCACCATGTAGCCCAGTCTAGCCTTGAACTCACAGCAGTCCTCCTGCCTCTGCCTCCCAAGTCCTGGGATTACAGGTGTGAGCCACCATGCCCAGCATTGTGATGTGTGGTTACCAGAGATCGAACTCAGTACCTTGAGCTTGCGAGGCAGATGCGAGAACCACTGAGCTGAATCTCTGGCCCTGGGCTCCCTAGTAATTCTTTGTTTTTTGAGACAGGGTCTCACTTTGTAGTTCAGGCTGGTGCCACTGAGCCAAATCCCCGGCCCTCCCTAGTAATTCTTAAGTGATCACTAATTTTCTTAAATAAGATGTTAAAACAAGTAGTTCATATGCATTCATATACTCTATCCTTTTTCTTAATGGAGTTATTCTCATACATAATATTTTAGTTTCAAATATCTTTCATTATTTTTTTCTACTTCAAAAGAATGCTTGTTTGTTTGTTTTGTTTTCTGAAACAAAGCCTTGCTGTATAGTTCAGTTGTTCTTAAACTCAGTAGGTAGCCCAGGTGGACTTGAACTCCAGATGATCCTCTGTCTCAGTCTCCTGGTAATGAGATATTATTATGAACCACCATGCCTAGCAAGAATTCTTTTCATGCTCGTAAATTTTACACAGACTTCCAAACAGGGAAACTTACTTGTGGTTACAGGGCTTGTGGTGGTAATGGATGCTGCTGTAGTTGGAGGCAGTTTTTTGGGCCTGAATTTATAGTGACCAATAAATCCATCTGCTGTTAAACTTAAGTCTGATAAAAACTGAATAAGAAGTTCATTTCTCTCAGATACAATTGGCCTAGAAAACAAAAACATGTTAGAAATGTATATTCATGCATATGTACATTTAAAGTGCAAATGGTATCTCTGAAAATATAAATTTTTCTGGATTTCCATTAATTTCTGACAACAGATTAGTCATTTATTTAAACCCAGATGCCCAAACACTGAAAAAGGAAAAATCTTAATCTCCTATATATTAATGCTAAGAACTAATACTTACAGATTCTTGCTCAACTGGATACTACTCTTCTCTCATTCCATCTTCACAACCCTTTCACCCCCTTTTAAGGGAATAAGACAATTTATCTTCTGATAGGTCAAGTGATTTGCCACAGGCCCTACAGCCAAAATGTGGGAGTCAGGGTTTGAACCTGGGACCCGTGACTGCACAGACAGTGGCAGACACTGGAAGCAGTGTCAACACACATGCTGGCTGGTTCTCCACAGGCACCTTGGGGTCGGCTAGCTTGGGAATAGTGTGACTTCTTTCAAGCTCACCAGGGAGCCGGCTGCTGCCCACAAAGAATCCAGGGGACAAAATGGATGGACAAGTCCCTACTCTGAATACCCAGCCAGAGAGATGATCTCACGTGGCACTGGCCATCCGGGGAGAGAGCTGTGCAGGGCTTAGAGTGACTTGCATTTTATTTTCAGTGGCTGTTCTGATGCATGCCTGAAAGACATTTCTATTTATAATCTCCATTAGGAAAATGCTATTAAGAAAAAAGAGAAGTTATTACTGTTTTGATGGTCATGAACAACACCATGAAGAAATCTAATTTTAGGAGCCTGCCACTGTGGTGGGAGGAGAGGTTTAGTGGAGACAATAACTAAAGCTTAAAGCACCCTTAAATCCTGGGGAATAATTATACACGATAGCAGTTTCATTTAAGTTTTGCTGTCAATATGTGAAAAAAGGTAAAAAACTCTCTTTGGGTAATTCTACTTTAAAATTCATTCAGAAGTAGAAAAAGAACTGAAGTTACTGATTAATGACTAACTTTTTTTGAGACATTTTCTCAAGCCAATCTCTTTGTAGGCATCATGGACAAAAATAATGAGGCAACTCTTGTTGGGGAGATGGGATTAAAACTTCCATTGAGTTACACCTCCAACCTGCATTAGTGTTATTTTAAGCCAGTTCCCATTAAGTCAGTCAGTGTGATCTTCCTGCATCAGCTGCCAGTCCTAGGATTACAGATGTGCACAGCATGCTGGGTATTAGGAAACTCTTATTTACTCTTTGTTCTCTTCTCTTGTCCAGTATCTTGAGTGGATAGATCTGTACTTGAGCCAACTTATCAGAAAAAGCCCTGTACTTGAGAGCCAATGGATTAGACAAACAAAAGTGAGTTTTATGAGCTACATCAACAGAGGTCTTTTAAACAATGCTTCTGAGCTTTTTAGTTTTTAATAGAAATATCTCATTATTTTGAAATTTTAAAAATGCATGAAATATTCTCATGTACAATTACAAATAAAACATGTTAATATTGTTGAAATGATTAAATTATGAAAAGCACTTACTAAGCAGCAAAGGGCGTTGTAAGACCCAATCCGGTCAGCCTACTACACATGACGTTGTAATTATAGTGTTCATCCATGGCCTTTGCTATGAACTATTCTTGGAGATGTTATATCAGAAATTGAATTTTCTCAAGGAAGAGTATTTTGGTAACAATGACAGGTTTTTGGGCGGTGCCACTGAGTTTTGTACAAATGTGCAGAATCACAGCGCGAGAACATCCTGGAGCCAGAGCGTTGCACCGGCACATTGACCTTACGAACCGTGAGGAAGGAGGAAGCACGCGAAACCCCACCAAGGTGCACTCTCCACTGGCGGCTCCGGGGACAGGCCACGGTGCGGCCTCTGGCACGGAGCGGCCACTGCGGCTGTCTGGTCCGGCTCCTCGGCCACTCACTTACTCACCCTCCTCATCTCAACGCTGAAATGTTTCTTGATCCACATCTTTCTCTTCCCCTCTACCACCTTCTCTACCTCCGGGGCCTTCCTGGTCCGCAACAGCAGCCTTTAAACTAGCTTCCCTGCTCATCTGTCTAGGATGAGGTTCCAGGGCCCAGGGCATGTCCCACCCTCGCTGCCACCGACATGCACTTGGAGGGGCCCATCCATCGGTGGGAACCCCGCTCTTCCTCCTGCTGATCTTCCCCGAGGCCCCAGCAGAAGGTGTGGGCTTCACGAATAGCATCTGTCCTCCTTCGTGTCTTTAGTAGGATTCGTTCTGCCCGGAAGGAGGCTGAGCTCCCTCTGCCTCTGACTGACCCCACCCCTTCCTTCCTCCAAGGGCCACTCTCTCCATCAGAAGCTCCCCGACCACATGCCCGGACTGGCCAAGGGACTCCATGCCACTACTTATCTTTGTATGTTAAACATTTATCTTTGGCCAGGGTACCCTCAGCACCCACCGAGGTCAATATGAATTCAATGAATTTAAACCCAGTGGCCTCTTACTGTACTGGAACCAGACATGAGTATGATGAGGTGATGTCCCCAGATCCCAAATGTTCCTTCTATTCAAATGTGTGTGGTTTTTTGTTTTTTGTTTTTTCCTTGAGACAAGGTCTCACTATTCAGTTCAGGCTGGCCTTAACGCAGTACATAGATTAGGCTGGCCTCAAACTCATGGTGATCCTCCTGCCTCAGCTTCCCAAGTGCTGGGATTACAGCTCTGTGCTACCACACTGGCCCTCCTATTTGCATTTTCAACAGGGAGAATTCTCCCCACATAGGTTTCCTAATGTTCTTCACTCTCCTACCTTAGAGGGTTTTTAACTATGGAAAAATATTCTCAGGATGAAAGTGTCAGTTGGTGGGCTGACAGTAAACAACTCCAGTCCAACTCCTCAGAATAAGAGCTGTTTAGCAACGGCCTCGGTCACCCGCCCCACACCACCATGGAAGAGACAACCACTGGGCCTGAATTGTGTGCTTATCACTGCCTTGATTTTCCCTAGAGGTTTATCTCGTATGCATGTATCACTTAACAACATCTTGTATAGATTTGCATGTTCTCGGACTTCCCGTAAATGAAGGGGCATGGTGTATATCTCTTGGGTTTTGTTCTTTTGCCACATAACTGAGATTCACCTGCTCTGTGGCTACGTAATGTGTACTTTTGCACAGTTTATCTGTCGATAAACACTGGGCTGCCTCCTGTTACAGACAATATCACTCTCGACACTCCCATACCCATCTTGTGCACATGGGCAAAAACTATCTTCAGTTTGGGCACCAGAGGGCAGGAAATATTCTGCACATGAATTATAGGACATATATCTTCATTTTCAGGTTTATTAGGTAATGCTGAATTGGTTTCCACAGGTTGTACCAATTTATACTTTTTCCAAAGGTTTATTCACTGTAGCTTTCTTCTTTTGGAAGTGCCTTTTCTGTTTTTTACCCATTTTCTATCAAGTTGTCTTTTCTTTATTAATTTTAGTATTCTTTTGGTATATTGTGGAACCTAGAACTTTTATCAAATACAGTTACAAATATGTGTTTCCATTTCCACTTTCTCTTTTCTCTCTCTTTAAAAAAAATATTTGGACAGGCCAGGGATTTAGCTCAGTGATTCCGGTGCCCGCCTGAAAAGCGCAAGGTCCCTAGTTCAATCCACATACAACAATGCCAGGCGTGTGGCTCACGCCTGTAATCCCAGCACTAGGGAGGCAGAAGCAGGGGGACTGCTGTGAGTCTGAGGCTAAGCTGGGCTACATGGTGAGCTCAGGGCCAGCCTGAACTACAGAGTGAAAACCTGTCTCAAAAAAAAAAAAAAAAAAACTTTGGATGCAGAGAAATTCGCATTTAAGTTTCCAACCCACCTATTTTTTATTTTTGTGTCATTACATACATGAATATAATTTCTAGTGATGGATAGGGCTTCATTGATCTAGAACCCTAGAATTGGACAATGAAACAGCACTGTAAAACCTTCCAGAAAATAATTTCAATTGGAAAATTCAGTTTAGAAAAAAGAGTCGTGAACATCTACGTGACCCAAATAAGTACTACTTACGCAGGTGGACTATCGCCACAGTACTTTCCAATTCTCTTGGCATCATTGACTTCTCCACCATTAAACACAGCCACGAAGTCATATCGACAGTAGTTATCTCGTTCAACATCAAACTTCTCAAATTTTAACTCTATGAGCTTTAGAGAAAGCACAACACAGAAGTATCAAAATTGCACTTTTGGACAACCTCCAATGGACATTTTCTGTTTCCCAGATTTGTGGGGCATTGTAATTTTTCTTTATTAAAAAAGCACTCATTCTCTTTAAATCATGTTTTTCTTATTGTTTTGTTTCTTATTTAGTTAACCTAACTACAATTTTTTTTTCTTTCATTTTAAACAATACAAAAGATGATCTCAAACCCAGATAAACCCTAGTTAGGATCTTAAATTTAAGGGCTCTGTTCACTTACAGAAATAAAAGTCTGGGAACATTATATAACTCTAGCAATCCTATAGTATGACTGGAATTGTTCTGGAGATCTATTATCTAAGGCATCTCCTTACAGTAAAGCACATCAGGGGGTGGAGTGTGTGTGTGTGTGTATTTAGGTGGGCATATAAGACATAGAGCCGTTTTCCTTTTGAGGGAAGGAGACTGACATTTCTATCATGTACAAAGTAGTCAAATTTTTAAGTTCAGAGATTTAGGGAAGTGGGAGTTGGCTGGAGTGTCCTTCTGAAATATGTTTTATATGTCACATGCCAAGCAGAGCTGAGTTGGGCAGCAGCTGAGTTCTGAAGAGGTTGGGGAGCAGCATTAACACACAAAGACAGTGTTAGGATTCTTAAGTGCTTCTTAGTTTTTTTAGTACCAAGAATAGTATTCAATATCATTCCACCCCTCAATGAGAAAATTCCCTTATAAGCAGATTCTTTAACAACACCTTGGAAGTGTAAAGAAAGTCTCCAATAGCACCCATGGCACTCAGCCAGCTGCTGTCTGTCTGTCTGTCTGTCTGCCCTTGCTGGCCAGCAGGTGGGCAGGAATCCTCCTTACTACCTTAGCAAAGATAAAAGAATGCAATTCTCATGAGTTAATGGGCGTTATTCCTGTTTGTTAAGGAGCCTCAGAAAGTGAAGATGATAAAAGTAGCAGCAGCACAGATAGAAACAATGGTAAGTTTTTGGCTCTGAATATAATCACCATGCTCCTATATACTTACCTGCCTTAAAAATATATAGATTTGAATTTTTTAAAATATATACATATATGATACGGAATAGCAGCTTATTCTTACTTAGTATTGTTTTAAATTGTATTAAAAGATTTTTTGGGGGGGCCGGGGATTTAGCTCAGTGGTTCTGGCGCCCATCTTGCAAGCGCAAGGAGCCGGGTTCGATCCCTGGTAACCACATACAATACTGGGTGTGGAGACTCACGCCCAGCAGCAACCAGTACCACACACCACAGTGCTGGGCGTGGTGGCTCACACCTGTAATCCCAGCACTCGGGAGGCAGAGGCAGGAGGATTGCTGTGATGTGAGTTTGAGGCTGAGCTCGGGGCCAGCCTGAACTACAAAATAAAACGCTGCCTCAAAAAACCTAAAAAAAAAAAAAAAAAAATGGTTTTCTTTTGTGACCCAGTGACTTTTCACCAGTAATTAATATAGCAACTCGTAATATGCTTTCCATGAAAAACTGGCTGAACTTTCCTTAGAAATTAGTCATCTAAAAATATTTGGAAATAAGATTAGGAATAAGTAAATAAAAAAGAATGAAAGCTATAATTAAAAAGGAGGTGATTCTTTAGTAGATGAAAATTCCACAAATACGTAAAGAAATTATCAGGACTTAATTTTCCCATAATATTTTCTTTTTAAAAGAGCTGCTAGTGATTTAAAACACTCCAATGACTATGACTTTGGTGGAATCCAAAGTGCATAGAGTAAGTTATATTTTATTCCTTTGCCAAGTTCTGTCCTACAATTAATATCTGAAAGTGGTTTCCAAAAAAGGGCAAAAATTCATAAATCCACAAACCAATAAATGTTTAAAAATTAAAACCTTTTTCTTGATTGTTTTAGAGCAATAAATAGTTTTGTGTGCAATCTTAAAGTTTTATTTTAAACAACAATCAAGAAACATCCTAAAAGAGACCAGCTTTCCCACTGGACACCTTGTTAAAGAGACAAGAGCTTTTGCTGGTTTCGCGTTGCCTTTTGATTAGGATGACTGTGAACGATGGTAGTGCTATGAGTTTGCAACCGACATGTATCTGAGGCTCTTTATCCACCCACAATTACTCACTACTGCTTACAACAGCATACTAGTAATACCTGCTCCAGGGTTAAATAATTTCACGTGACATTTGCCTGCCATTTGTTTTAAAAGTTGTCATTATATAACAGGAAATGATTCCATGACTTTGCAAGTCAGATAATGCAAAAGGCAATTTTACCCGGGGCTTCATGTGAAGACATGCTGAGCGCGGCCTTTCTTTCCCTTCTCCTTCATCCTTTCACAAGCCCCACAGCCAGAGGTCCTACGGGTGCCTCTCACACTGTCTGGGAAATCCACACCCTCGACTTTCTTCAAGTTTCAGGGAGTCTCACCTGGTTTGGAGGGGCTCTGATGTGCCATGTACAAGTGACTCCTACAGGATAATCCCGGTCTGGCCAGTTGGGGGTTTTAAAAGAGCCCGAAGGTCTTTCAAGCCGTCCTCCACAATACTGGTCCCCTGAAGTTATTAAACATGGAAAAAAGTCCCACAAGTTTATATTCTAACATAAGTTATGGGAATACAACAACATAAAGATTAGGACTGTGGAATATTAGGTGACAGAATAGTCAGTCAAAGCAATGACAGAAGCTGTTGAGTTTTCTCTTTAAAAAATTACATACATAAACAGCTATATGCAGACACACACACACACACACAAACACACACACACACACACACACACATGAAATGATTTGTCTAACTCCTAGCGTTATCACATCAGCACAAAAAGGGGGTGGGGAGTGGAGTCAGAGCCATAGTCTTTTCCTTTGTGGGCGGAGGAAGCAAAGAAAAACACTTGGGCATATGCACTCAGAAAGCCTGCAGCTCAACAAACCCTATAGATTCTAAGAGTCCTCTAGTTATTTATTAAATGTTCATGGACAGAACTTGAATTAGTAAAGACAACACTAATACATCTATCTTTAGTAACTTTTGAGTATAATTTTTGTTTGCAAAAATAGTACTTATGTATAAACTTTCAGCAACAGAGAAAAATGTAAAGACCAAAGTAGAAAATTACCCCAAATTCTTTCAACTAAAACTGACACCTCAATACTTAACAAATATTACTTCAGACATCTTATATATGTACTACTATATTACATACTTGTACTAAAACACTGACAAATGATTTTAGAAAGTTATATTAATACAACGTTCTGAATTTAGTTTCATTTGAATTTAATAAAAACCAAGTTTAAAGGATTTAATATACTTCACTGAAACAGTTCTTGACACAGATAATCATTTGTAAAACAAACTTCTAAATTTAAGAAAGTGTACTCTAAAAATCAAGTTTAAAATAATTTTTGGAACTCTTAGTAGAAAATTTCAAGCATCTGTGCATAGTATAACATTGATTGCTTATGTGTTCATCACCAAGCTTCAACAAATATCACTGTTCTACTGCTCTATCTACGTTGCTACCCAATCCAAGCTGGCTGATTCATTTATTATTTCATAGATTCAGGGGAAGATAAACCCATATACTGTGAAACACACAAACCTTAGCTATACATGTTTGAAAAATGGATGCACCTGTATAAGCTGTGCTCCTATGATAATGTAGAATCCGTCTCTCATGAAATTTCTATATAATTTCCCAAGCTGGCAGTCCTCATTCACTTCTTGGGAAACTTTCACGTTAGTTTTATGCTAGCGCTCCATCTAAATGGAATCACACAGGGATGGTTTTCTGGGTCTGGCTTCTCCTGCCTGGTCACAATGTCTTAAGAGACTCGTGTGGCTGTTTATCTTGATGGTCTGTTCCTTTCCACTGGTGAATAGCATTCTACTGCATGGAAACTGTACAACATACTTCCCCATCTTCCTGCTGGTGCTCACTTGAGTTCTTTCCAGTTAAGACTATATGAATGAGATTGCTTCATATACTTTTGTGCAAATCTTTTTGTGGATATGAAGGTTGACTTTTTTGCATAAATACCCAGCAGCACAGTTCATGGGCCAAAGGTAGATATAGACATTTAACTTTATTAAAAAAAACTACTCAAATTTTACCCTAAATGTTTGCATCATTTTTTAGTACTCGAGGTCTGAACACTTTGGAGATTGTTTTTCCAGGGACTGGGAATTGAACTCAGGACCTTGCATTTACAAGGCAGGCACAGCACCACTGTGCTAAATCTCCAGTGCATCAACACTTTTATTGCTTCACATATATGCCACCACATGGGGCTGTCAGTATTTTAGATAATGTGGTGGGTGAGTAATGGCATCTCACTGTGCTTCAATATGCATTTGACTGATGACTAATGATATTAAATAATTTTTCATATACTTATTGGCCATTCATATCTTCCTTTAAAAATGTAAGTCTGTTTTACCCATTTTTATATGTACTGAGACCTTTATTTTTATTGTTGTTGTTCAGTTATATGAATTCTTTAAATATTCTGGATACAAATCCTTATACATTTTGCGACTACTTTCTCTTATTCTTTAAGTTGCCTACTCATGTTTGTAACAGCGTCATAATATAACACATCAGTTTTAATGAAGTTTGCATAGCATATATTTTTTCCTCAACTACTTTCAATTATTTGGTCTTTGTGTTTCAAGGGCTTTCTTGTAGACAACATATAGCTGGGTCTTGTTTTTAAATTCATTCTAACAGTAACTGTCTTCTCTCTGGAGTGTTAATATGTTTGTATTTGGTGTTTCATTTACTATTTTTCTATTTGTTTCACTTTTCTTTGATTTCATCTATTCTTTCTTCCAGCTTTAAGCCAGTTGGATAATTTTAGTGCTCCACTTTGACCATTTGCCTTTTGGCTATAATTCTTGCATTTTTAATGGGCACTCTAGAGATTACAACATGTATATTTCACCTACTACAGTAGGTGGATTTCCTGTACTGGATATGTCTGTGTGTGTATCTGTGGCAGTATGGTTACATTTATCTTTTCACTGTCCATTGCTAAACTTTAACACATTACATATTCCTTATACAGTGTTAATTTTTTAATTCTGAATAGGTAAGTGTGAAGAAAATTCTTTTCTATTAACTATTTCCAATGATCTTCATTCTTCGATTACCTTTATGCTACTGTTTGGGGTTATGTCCCTCAACCTGCAGAACTTCAATATGTCTTATAGTACTTGTATAAAAATGTCTTTCAGATAGTTACAGTGTTCAGTCTGAAAGTGCTTTCACTTCCCTATCATTTTTGGAGACTCAATAGGATCTGGGTTGAAAACTTCATTGTACCACTTTAAGAATGTCGTGCGTAGTCCTCTGTCTTCCTTTATTTCCGGCTAAAAGGAAACCATCACTTTCACTTCTGTTCTGTGTAGAACTAGGCTTTCTCTGCTCAACTTCAAGATTTTACCTTTATCTTTCTACTTCTGTAATTTATGATGCGATGAGGTGTATGGCTTCATATTTTATGCTGTTCAGAATTTCTTGAACTTCTTACCTCTCTATACATTGACGTTCTTCACCCAGTTTAGAGCAAGTCACATCATTATTTCCTTACATTTTTCTGCACTACTACTACTTCTGGGAAAAAATTACAGATATATTAGACCACTTGATGCTGTCTCCCTGGTCTCAGAAGCTTTTCTTCTTCAATGCTTTTTCTCTTGCTTCTTTGGATTGGATTATTTCTACTCAAGCTCAATGATTCTTTTTCTGTCATCTCTAATCAATTGGTAGACTCACCAGGTAAAATTTTCGTTGTCAAATTCCTTATCTCCTAGCTCTAGAATCTATTTGTTTTGAGACTCACAAGCTTTCTGCCTCAGTCTCCTGAATACTGGGGTCACAGGGTGTACAACCACGTCCCACTTCACTTTATTCTTTTTTTTGAGACAGGGTCTTGTTTTATAGCTGCTCTGCGGCTCTGAGTTCACTATGTAGTCCAGCCAAGCCTTGAAATCACAGCAGTCCTCCTGCCTCTGCCTCCCAAGTGCTGGGATTACAAATGTGAGCTACCATGCCCGGCACTGTGGTATGTGGTACTGATTGGGTGTGAGTCACCACACCTGGCATTGTATGTGGTTACTGGAGTTCAAACTTGGGACTTTGCGCTTGCAAGGCAGGTGCTAGAACCACTGAGCTAAATCCCTCGCCCCATTCCTTTTGTAAAAAATAATTTCTGCTTCTCATCCGTTTATTTACTCTACATAAATTTCCCCAAAACAAGACTGTAATTGGCTCCTTTAAACTGTGTATGTGCTAAGTGTGGCATTATGAGTCTTTGGTTTGAATATGGACTCACTTTTCCTATTTCAATACATGAGGAGATACTAGACATTATGAATGATACACTCGAGCTTCTGCTGAGTTCCTGTGAAGAATGTTTTTTTAATCTAGCTGCCATTTAACTTGGCTAGACTCAGACTCCAAGTCTGTCTCTGGGGCAGTGGGCACACAAGTGGGCACACAAAGTGGGCTTTACCTCTGTCTGGATTTTTCATCCTCCAACGGATGAATTTATGCCAGGCCAGCTGGGCTCTCCCCTGCAGTTTAGAGCTGGATAAAATGTGTACGTGCACTTTGTACTTCACTCCTTCCACAGCTGCCTGTAGGATTTCTTCCCTGACATTCTTGCTGCTCTGTCTGTCCCAGACCCTGTCTTCTGACATTTCCAGCCAGTCATGCTGCATTACAGCCCAATCCCATGAGGATTAGAGAGTTTGCTCTGGTGAAAAGACTTTTCACAGATCTTGCTTGCCGCCTTATTTTTCGAGGTTACTGCCCTAAGGAGCTCACATACACTAACATGAAAATATCCTGAGATGGCATTACATAAAAAGAAAAAGCTGAAAAAAAATATTAATATATGATTGCACTTATATTTTAAAAGGCAATATAAATATACATAAATATAAGTAAGCACACATATAGATATAGAAATTATTGGTCATGACTATTTCCAGAGAGAAGACTATAGTAGGCAAAAGAGCATGTAAATGTATGTGTGTGTGTATATATATATATATATACATATATATATGAATGAATGCAAGCTTTACACTTTAACCCATGCATTCCTACATTTGAATTCTTTTACAAGAATGTATATGGGACCCTGACAAGGTGACTGAGTGGTTAAGAATGTATCTGGACTTTGTAGGAAATTGATTTAACAGTGTCTTGGTGGTTTAGTGGCATTCCTTAACTCTCTGTTTAAGAAGAGCTGCTCTTAGGCTCTATGTTAAAGGAGTAAACATGTCTGACGGGCCAGGAGCTAAATCTGACACACCATGGCTTTCAACTGCCAGGAACTGTTCTCACTGATGTCGTTACATGGAAACAGTACCTCCTTCATTTGGCTCCGAGGCAGAGAACATGGCCATGAAGCCGTTCCCCGCTGTATTGGCATCAGAAATCATCTTCACCATCATCTTGTTCCCGCTGGACACCAAGGCTCCTGGTCGGAATGTGCCGCAGAAGCGCCCGATGCGTTGGCCATTGGTGTGGCCATTGTACACATCCACAAAGTCATAGCGGCACAAGTTGTCACTCTCGAGGTCTATGAATCGGAAATTAAGGACGACTACTTTTCCCTCTGGAACCTTCAAAAAGAAAAAAGAAAACTGTCACGAAAACAATATCTGAGGTCTTCACAACTAGCCAAGCGCCAAAATGGTCACATAAAAAAACATAAGATCATGGGTACAGCTGAGTGAGTGACAGAGGCCTAGCCTAGCCGCCTAAGGCTCCGGGTTTGAGTCTCAGCACAAGAAAAGGGAAGAAGGAGAGGAGGAAAATACCCAAGGTGTTCCCACCCTCAGATCTGAACTATGGAAAGGTAAGCTGTCCAGCAGATGGAATTCCTAATAAAATCCAAGGACGGACTCAATCTCTTCTGACAAATTCTACAACTCTCTAGGTTACATGGTCTAATTCTTTAAAGAGTCTATTGTCTTCAAGTTGCAAAAGTAGTTGGATTGGTCTTAGTAACTAATAAAACATTGCTTATAAATACCAGCCCGTCCTGGATCATAGTATGTAGCTAACTGCATGCTCTAAAACACCATGACACCCAGACAGATTGCTTGGCAACAAAACATCTGAAATATCACTTCTCACAAATAATATAAAAGGATAATCTCAATATATAGCATGTTTCCACAAAGTTCAAAGTTAAAGGCTTTATTGGCAATTAAACAGTTAATTTACAGATAATAAAAGAGTCCTAAAAAATCTGGACCGAAATATGTTTTTATTAAATTAACTGAGTAATTTTTGTTAAATCATTTCTTCTTCAAATCAGAGTTTTTTAATTTTTAGTTTGTTTTTCAGGTAAAAACTTATATGCCAGGAAACCTTGAAATACACCATGCTAGTGATTAAAAAGATGATCTTGCCTTTGTCATTCAGATCATCTCCACCATAATTTTTCCCATATAATTCCCCTCTCGCCAAGCACAGTGGATTAATCTTCACACTCAGTTACATCCCCAAGCTCTTCTCCTTTACTTTCTTCCTTTTTTGGGGGGAACAAGATCTCACAAAGCCACTAAGTTGCCCAGGCTGGAATGGAACTTGTGTGATCCTCCTGCTTCAGCCTCTCAGAGTGCCTGATTTTATCCTTCCTTCCTTCCTTTCTTTTTCTTTCGCTCTTTCTTTCTTTTCTTTCTGTCTCTCTCTTTCCTTTTTTCTTTTGAGATACCAGGGATTGAACTCAGAAGCTTGTGCTTACAAAGTAGGTGCGATGCCCCTGACGACATCACTGGCCCAGAGCACTGGGATTACAGGATTCCGTCCCTTTCCATATAAAATTCTCAAGATGCTTCCTCTGTTTCTGAGTAAGTGTGGAGGGAAAATGGCTACAAAAGAACTGGGGAGGATTCTCATGTCACAAAAGTCCTACTCTTTCCCAGTTCTTATCAACTTTTAATTTCTTCAAATTGCCTGGTCATAAAGTCTTGATAACGTTTGTTTTATCCTTTTAACTAGAGAAGTCTTCACTAAACTATGTAAGGATTTCACTGGGTAAAAACTTGTATATGACATGGCCAAGGTTGGTGATTAAAAACATACACACATACAACCAAAAGAGACTGGTTTATATTCATTTTAATTAACTATTATTTCAGATTTTAAGATTCAAGAAACACTTTAATAAATCTTTCCTGAGTGAATTTGATCCCAGGTTTTTTTGGTTTGTTTGTTTTTGTTTGTTTTGTTTTTTGAGACAGAGTTTCATTATGTCCTTCAGGCTGGTCTTGAATTTACTCCATAGTCCGGGCTGGCCTTGAACTTGTGTCGATCCTTCTGCCTCAGCCTCAGCCTACTAGGTGCTAGGATTACAGGCATGTGGTACCATGCCTGCCTCAGTGCCATGAATTTTTTTCCCTGTGATAAAATGAAGTGTTTTCAGTGCCACTAGGTTTTTGTGTTAAATGTACATGTATACACACACACACACACACACACACACACAAAGCTGTAACTGTTGTGAAGCACTCCCAAGAACAGTGTTTTGGTTTTGCCACAGACACATTCTCATTGCTAATCTTCTTGGTGCCACAGCCTAAGAAGCTGACAGCAGAGGAAAACAACGTAAGCTTTAAACACTCTCACTGAGATCTCAGTTGTAGACATCCCCACGTTTTTGTTGTTATTGTCATTATGCTTGTAACCTCTATCCCATAATCAGAATGTTATCAAAATGTCACATCTAAAATTTTAAATAGAAGCAACCTCTATTACAAATTACCAAAAAATTCCTGACCACGAAAACAATGTCAAACTAAGTTAAATTTGTTTCACTCTTACATGAATAATTTATGCAATATGCAGAAGTTTACACAAATGTCTACTTTTAAAGTATACAAAGGGTAATTCAAAGCCATGATACTTGATGAAATCCCTCCTCCAGAGTAAACAAAAGTTAAAAAAAAAAAAAAATGGAAGCGGTCTAAGGATAGAGCCTGGGCACAGGCCAGTGTCGTCAGGTCGGGAGATGAGGTCAAACCCAACAGGCTGAGTAGACAGGGACCTAGAAGCCGAGGGGGGTGGGGGCTGGATCAAGGGCGGCTGGGCGGGTGGAGTCCTGCAAAGACCACGAGGCACCGGAACGCCGACCCAGCTGTTTTGGTGGCACAGCCTGACAAAAGAAGGTTCAGAGGACACGAAACGTGAAAACTGGGTGATAATGAATACAGTAAAGCGTTTCCTGGAGTTTTGCTGTAAAGATGAACGAGGAAGTAGGAAGGCAGCCGGAAGGCAAGGCGCGGTTTTCCCAAGTGTGAGAGGCTGAGCAGTGTGTCTGTGGGAGGCCCGAGCCGAGGAGCCAGAGGGGAGGAGGGCGGGAGGTGTCCTGGAACAGGAAAGGTCATCTAAGGCACAGGTGGAGGGGCGTTGGCTGTGGGAGCAGGAAGGCCGGATCCGCCCAGGGGAGGGGAAGGCAGATGGAGGCAGGTCCGCGCAGGAGGTGGTGAGAGCATATGGGATCGTTTTTTCTGGTTGCTTTTGTTTTCCGGTGAAATAAGTAACAAGGTCATCAGCAGTGAGTGCAGATGGGGGAGGAGCTGGTGGGAGTTTGGGACAAAGGACAAGGTGTGAAAATGGATTAGAGAAAGTCTCATGAGTGCTGAGGGCCCCTGAAGTAAATGAAATGACGCCGAGCCCTCCGACACGGAGGCGGCCTTTGCTGTGGTTCGGGCTGTCTCCTCTCCGGCAGCGCTGAGCGGTGTGGGTGGAGGTGCAGAGCAGCGAGGGAGGATGGAGGAAGAGCGGCCGAGACACTCAGGGTGCAGCCCAGGGACCAGCCGTAACGAGGCCTGGGGAGCGCAGACTGTCACGGGCAGGAACGAGGGCCCTTCGGAGTGATCGCACTTCACCTGTGCGGAAGCCTGGGACGCGGCGGCAGTGGGCGGGAGGGAGAAGCCGCGGGCTCCAGCACAAGCTCGTCGGAGGAGAGGCGGTTCGAGCCGGACCTCCCACGCCGGAGTTGGGCGGTTTGCGCCGAGCAGGAGCGCTGAAGGCGTGCGGGGACCCCGGACTGCGGCCTGGAGGCCGGGAGGGCAGTCCCGGGGCCTCCAGAGGACCGCAGCGAGGCACGTGCGACCAGCCCTGCTTCCTGGGCGAGCTCTCAGCTTTCCGGCACTGCGTAGAAGATTCTGTCCATTCTTCCCTGAAGTTGGTGCTGAAAGGGACTACTCCGGGCCTTTACTCCACCGGGATGAATTATTTATTCCCCCGAATTCTTCACCTGATCCCACTGCAGTAAAAATGGATACTTGTGTGGAAAGGCGACACAGTAGATGCTCAGCAATAGACTCCACTGTACACCGCACCCCTCCTTTCTGAACACATGTACATCGCCACCACCCTGGTACACATTCTCCGGAAAGGGGGCAAAGATCACAGTGTGGATCCGCAGCGACCGAAGACGGATGTCACCTTGTACTGCGGGCCAAAGAGACATTCTATGACAGACAAGACGCTCGCTGCTGCCAGCCTTTTCCCTAGCACAGTATCTGTTTTCCATTTGCACGTGAGCAGTGGGGACGGTCTACTGTCCTAGGGTCCTGCACATCAGTCAGAGATCTTGTCATGCCAAAGGATTTAAGAGAGTATATTCTCCACATGACCCTCCCGCTTGAAGAATCTATAGAACTTTTGATTTTTTTTTTTTTTTGCTAAGAATATATTTATTTTATTTATTTAATTTTTGTTCTTTTGAGACAAGGTCTCACTAGCCAGTTTAGGTGGACTGGAACTCATTGTAGCTCAGGCTGGCCTTGAACTCACAGTGCTTCTCTTGCCTCTGCTTCTCCATTGCTGGATTCTCGTTGAATTGCGAGTCCCAAAGGCTGGTCTCGAGTCTGAACAGCACACCCCTGTCCCAAGTAGGCACTGTTATTAAACACCTAAGTTGTTAAAAGAGGAATATCTTTGTACTCTACATGCAAAATACTAGCCCTTTTTTTGGGTCTTATTTTAAAAGCCAATGAAAATGGCCGCTATGCACATCACTGCATAAGCGAAGCACCACTGACTTTCTGGCTGAGGAAGAAGAGAAGGGAAGTGAAAATACACAGGTCTCACTGTCTTCTTTCACCTGGAACATATGGCCCGCTGCATCATCCTTGCAGTCCTGCCTGAGGTCTGCGTCTGGGTCACCCATCTTGGAGCCATCCAGGTGCCCTGCCACACCCCAGCCCAACTGTCATCCTGGCCCTCAGGTCCCAGCGGAAATATCACCTGATACAAAGAAGGGGCAGGGTGGGGGGCCCCTCTCTTCCTGCTGGCTACTGTCCTTGGCAGAGTGCATGGTCCCAAGCAGAGTCAACATCAAAAATGTAAATGAAGGGGGAAAAATTGTCAGGTCCTGTTCCCGAGGGCTACTCATCTGGCATCGAACCACGGGCGGGAGTCATCACGAGGAGACAAAATGGTGGAGAAGCCTTTATTGCCAGCACTCTCAGCACTTATATACAGCCCCACTTCCTTCTTCTCAACCGCCCCAAACCAGTCTTTTAGAGGGCAGTCTCTGTCTCTGTTTTCCTTTAATCACTGTGGCCCGGAGGGGCCGCTGTGTACATACTGCCTTGCACTTCCTTTATGGAGCCAGCATTGTTTAGCCCCAGGGGACCCCACAAAAAATAATGAGATTATAACAAAAAAGAAAGGAAATAAAGTTTATGTATATAGGGGGTGGGGCTGGTAGGGTGGGTAGGGCTATGGGAAAAAATGAGAATTAACTTGTGTCATGTACTGGTACAAATTTTCATTGTTGAGTGCAATCATGATGTGTATATTAATGTCTCAATAAAGATTAAAAAGAAAAAAGTGAATGAATCCAAGGATACTAAAAGAAGCTCAGCTTTTCTGCACAAATCTCAGATGAGGTTATATGTAGGGGCTCTACCTATTTCATTCCCATTTTCTACCTGCCTGGCACAAAGCTCCAAAAGGCCACTGTCCTTGCTAAGTCGTTCCTTCCAAAAAGAACATACACATAGATTTGGGAACTATATATTTCAAATTTCCTGTCAATTTGAATGCTTGACCTAGACCCTCAGTGAGGTTTTTTATTTTGTGCGGAGGGGTGGCAATTAGTTGAAGCTTCTAGTTTTGTGAGATTATATTGACTAGGGAATTCATTATCTGCCTCAAGGAAAACAATTCCATGTCCCTGTTTTCTTCCTATCAGCAGCTGAGTCCTGTGTGAGCCAAGCCTAGTGCTGCAGTAATGACCTCAGCTCACCCACAGCCCCTGGGATGTCCTCGCCATCACAAGCAAATGTGCCAAGTCGCCTGATGCCAGGGCTCCTGCCAGCAATTGCGGAACTGCAGTTTAAGCTGATGGTTTGCATTTTCAGGATACTATGAGCAAAATGCAAACCCGAAGTCAGTTTCCTTGGTGTAGAGGAGTGTATTTCCACAGACATGACAAAATCCACAGCTTTCCTGCCCCCTCATATATCAGTTACTACTTTGAGTGAAAAGATCTGTTTCTGTTGCAAGTCTGATCTTAAAAAGGCATTATTTAAACTTCTAAGGTTTCGCTCTTTCCCAAATACACTTTTTATATCCAATGTCCTAAAACACAGGGCACAATTTATTTACATAAAACCCAGGAGGAACTACATGCAGCTCCACGTCATCCCACTCACATACCCTAAATGTAATCCAGAAAGTTTTATATACAAGTTATGTGTAAATAATACTCCTCCTGGAGAGGAATAAATCAAAGGTTTATGAGATCTTATTTATAGAGTCTTACAAGATCTTGCATATTTCAATACTGTTCTTTTTAAGGGAAATTTTATACACATTTAAAAATAAATCATGAGCCGGGTGTGGGGACATGTGTTTGTAATTCCAACACTCAGGAGTTCGAGGCAGGAGTATCGCTGTGAGTTTAAGGCGAGACTAGACTACATAGTGAGTTGAAGGACAGTCTGAAACCCTACTTCAAAACACCAACCAGCCAACAAAAAAAAACATGGATTGTGATGAGCATGTAATAATATGAACATTTTCTTTTGCTGTTGGTATTTCACCAAAAAGGAGAGAGGAAACTCCCAATCACATTCAGGTGGACACAGGCCCCCGGGGGAGATCCTGGGACACTGGTCTTGGAAAAACATCAAATCCTCACCATCCACTTGGAACAAAATTCCTGCCCTAACTACGGTGCTCACAGGTAGGTAGCATAGGTAGCCAGATATTTTTCTATGCACTCCAAACATTATTTCATACAACCCCACAATAAAAACCCTGTGAATTGATATTAGCCCAGGTTTACGGCTCACAAGTGAAGAAACTTATGTCAACAGAGGAAGACCCTGTATGGTACGACCCCTAACTACCTCTCCTCTTTCCTCTCATGTAACAATCTGGCTGTCATGTCATTCACTTTTATGTTCAAGAACTCTGGAAGATGGTCCTTGCCTCTGGGTCTATTCAGTCTGGTTCCTCTGCTTGGTGTACTCTTCCTCCTGGTATCCAAGTGTCTGTCTCCACCTCAGTACGTAGCTGTCAGCTCAAATACCACCTCTACCACTTGTCCTGAGTCCCTTAGTCCCTTAAATCACACAGATCACAGGATCATATTATTTCTTCAGTGGCTGCCATTAATCTAATCATCAGTATGAAAGCTATAGAGAGCTATTTGTCCACAGCTTGTCCAGTAATTATTACAGATGCTTCAAAAAAAAATCCATGAATTAGTGGCTAGGATACTTCACATTAAAAAAAAAATGTGGGGCTGGGGATTTAGCTCAGTGGTTCCAGCACCTGCCTTACAAGTGCAAGGGCCCAGGTTCAATCCTTGGTAACCACATACAACAATGCAGGGCATAGAGACTCATGCTCACCAAAAATCAGTACCACATACCACAGAGCCAGGCATGGTGGCTGGTGCCTGTAATCCCAGCACTTGGGAGGCAGAGGCAGGAGGATTGCTGTGAGTTCAAGACTGAGCTTAGGGCCAGCCTTAAGTACAAAAGTGAGACCCTGTCTCAAAAAAAAAAATGTGGTGCACGCCACAACTCCTGCAACTAAGACTCACATTTATATATACAACAAAGTAAACTCACTCAGAAGTACTACGCAAGCATTACTAGCATCCCAACATGGAGGAAGAAGCACTCATGATGACTTACTTTGGCTGTTTTCGAGTCAGTAGTAGAGCTCAGGACTTGTACCTCATAGTACTTCACAAAGACCTGCCTGTGGCGGAGACTAAAGAGTTGTTCCTGAATCTCAATTCTTCTTGTTAGGCCCAGAGGAAACCGAGAGATGCTAGGTACACAGCATTTGGAGTTATTAGACACACAAGAAGTTGAGAGTTCTCATATCTGTATTTCCCTTGCAGTTAGGTTGAGGCCATTTGAGTTGGTCCTGGTCAGTGGCATGTACCCACCTCAAGGCCCAATCATAAACCTCCAGCGCATAGTTCACTTTTCAAAGAGATGATTCCAGGGCTAGGAAGAAAAGAAAGAGGAGGAAGAAGAATTGCCTGGGTCCCGGTATCCTCTTCAAGAGCAGTCTCACAAACACCTAACTTCCTTCCACTCAGCCCCGCATCCTTAAGGTTCTGCTGCTTCCCCATAGGGTCTCGGCTAAGTATCCACACTTCAGCACAGGCCTTCCGGGCATTCGAGACCCAAATAATGGCATAATGCTTTTAATCTAACGTTCCTCGTAAAGACCCTGACTCCCTGCGACCATCATCACTACCCCTGCTCCTTCATCTGCGGATGGCTGGCTGGGGTGTGGAAACCAGCAGCATCCGCCTTTCTTGAGCTAAGAAATGAATGTTTTTGTTGGGGTGGCAGTGTTCTTGTGGTGCTGGGACCCAAACTGGGGCATGGCACAGGAGGCAAGTGCTCCGGCACTGGGCTACATTCCCAACCTCCACCTGTGCCATTTGATGGAGCACTGGCTACAAAACAAGAAGAGCTGGCTTCTGGTTAGGACTCTTTTGCACATGCTGCCTAAGGGTAAAGAACTGTCAGAGAGGAGACCGAGGCTGTGGCCTGGCCTTTCGGCCCTACAAGGGCAACTGATCTCAAAACTTTTAAGAGAAATACAAATGAGAAAAGTGAGAAAGAGAAAAGCAGAATTTGGGGCAGTAAGAACTAGAAGTGTAATACCGTTGTAACCAGGCTGGGAAAAAGGTAAGTCATGCAGAGAGCTGCTGGTTTGGTTGTGGCTGGGGAAGGACAGACATGGTAAGCGGACGGCATTTCCACGGGGCTCTGTTTCTGGTTGTCCGCGGGACCCCGGTGTGGACGTAATCAATGGCAAGCGAGGCATTCAGCATCAACTTGCCTGGGAACTTCCAATTCATTACTTAACTTTTCACTAAACATGAGCTTTCTTTTTAGCTATTTGCTCCTGGTAAAGTTTACTGCAAAAATAAAAAGCATTGGGCCGGGGAGTTAGCTCAGTGGTTCCGGCACCTGTCTTGCAAGGGCAAGGACCCGGGTTCGATTCCCCGGTATCCACATACCATACTGGGCGTGGAGACTCACGCCCAGCAGCAACCAGTACCACATACCACAGTGCCGGGCGTGGTGGCTCACGCCTGTAATCTCAACACTCAGGAGGCAGAGGCAGGAGGAGTGCTGTGATATGAGTTGGAGGCTGAGCTCAGAGCCAGCCTGAACTACAACGCGAGACCCTGTCTCAAAAAACAATAAAAATAAATTTTTAAAAAAAGCATTACGAAACAAAGTTTAAAAGCTATAGATTTACACCTACTAATAAATTTCAAAAGCACTCTGGCAACAGTATTCAAGTTATTCTACTCTAGGCAACACCTTTATTTCTTAGCATGTATTTAATCTACAATGAACTCATCATTTCCAGGGCTCCACTGTCGTGTCTTGTATCTAAATGTCCCTGCAAAGCCTCAGCCATTGGAGCTGGAGATTTGGGGGTTCATTCAATCATGGGTGGGTGATACTGGGCTTGGCCTCTGATGGCTTTATAGCCAGGTGTGATGTTTGGAGGTGAAGCCTGGTGGAGAGATGTGGCCTAAGGGATTATGCCCCTCTTCCTACCTGAATGGCTGCTCTATTTCCTGACTACTATGGCGTCAACTGTTTCTCCTCTGCCTCTCTGCCATGCCGCCTGGCCCAGGAGCCAGCCGACTGTGGACCGAGCCTCTACAGTGTGCAAGCTAAACTAAACCTTTTTCTCCTTTAACCTGTGATGCTTGGTACTTTGTCAATGAGAAAGTTACTAAGACACTCATCAAACTAGTGAAGTGATAAACTGGTAGCTTCACGTATTACCAGCCATGATGCCAACCACAGCACTGGTATCTCCCTCATGTGCTCACAGGAGTGACTACTTTCTGCACAGTAGAACACTGCTTCCTTCTGCACCCAAGAAGAGCTCTAACTGGAGGCTAATGCCGGGCCTCTGAAAAGTGTGAGCCCCCGAAAGCTTGGTTGTCTTTCACAGATAGCCATGCACTGAAAAGAGCACGCTGGGCACGGCACAGTGGAGGATATACTTTCCGATGGGGCCACACTACAAAGACGGAAGTACAAAGTGAAGCTCCACCGAGCCACCCTAAATTATTTTAAAGCACCTGTTAGGGGATAATATTTCATTTTAAAAAATCCAACAGTAAGTCATGAGATGCCTGGTACACAACCGAGCCCTCCAGGGAGAAAGAGGACAAAGAGGACACATGGCTACCCAGGAAGCCACGGGCCCTTTGGACTTCCACACTGCTTCTCTGATCTGTGAAGCTGTCTCACTGGATCCCAGCCACCAGGGTTGCAGCAGTGGATGAGTAGCCTCTGAACATGCATAAAAGGATGAAAGGGCAGCAAAATGAAGTCTGAACTCTTTTGCATAAGAAAAGACAAGGCCCTCCCCAGGTTGACTTTGCAGTCTCCTCTTCCCCACAGCCCTTCCTATCTTGAGTATCAACCTAGCAGTGCTCACCACAGCTCTTGCTTTTCTACCTCTAAGAGATCACACAAACATCACATGAACATCTCCTACCAGAAATGTTCTTTCTCACCATCTCTGCTGAACTGACACTACAGTTTCAAAGTCGGGCCAAATACACCCTGGGTCGGAATCTGCCTGCCCCTTTTCCCCAGTGCCCAGACCCACGTGACATTATCTTTCCTCTTCGCCTGCGGAGCACTTGTTTCCTCTCTTCCAGGCCAGGCTCTCAGTGCCTGCATGCCTCACAGGTAAAGTCCACAGCATGTCTTTTCCTGTAGTAGACCGCAGACAGTCCCACACCCAGTCCTCTGCACCCCAGCAGCTGACTCACGTGCAGCTGGAGGCCAGGCACTCAAAAACGCAATGATGGGACCAGGGATATAGCTCAGTGGTTCCGGCGCCTGTCTTGCAAGTGCAAGGACCCAGGTTTGATCCCCGGTAACTACATAACAATACTGGGCGTCGAGACTCACCCCAGCAGCAACCAGCACCACATACCACAGTGCTGGGCATGGTGGCTCACGCCTGTAATCCCAGCACTCGGGAGGCAGAGGCAGGAGGATTGCTGTGATGTGAGTTGGAGGCTGAGCTCAGGGCAAGCCTGAACCACAAAGCGAGACCCTGTCTCAAAAAAAAACAACAAAAAAAAAAACGCAATGATGGAAAAAGTTTCCTATATTAGTTGATATATTTTGCTCTCAGATGTGTGAGCACCTTTGGGATTTTTTGTGACATTTGATTATTTGCTCTGCGAATCAATAATTATTCATTAAATGCCAGCTGCTGGCACAGAAGCACATATCGGCTAGGAGACAATAAATTCCAAGGCCCTTGACCCAGAGCTTGACAGGGCCTTGCTGGGGCAGGTTGGGGCCTCACTAATACAGGTGCAGGACGGAACAAAAGTCTTGTTACTACTCCTGTCCCAAGCAGTCTTTCTTGTTTCAATCTCTCGATCCACATGCACCAGACTACAATTTTTTAAAAATAGAAATTTTAATTTATATTTCATGTGTTTTATGACAGATGACTGCAGACAGGTCATAAAACTTAAATCTAGTCAGTTTCTCTACATCTCCAAAAAATTAAAAGGGGAAACAAAGCATTTATATCATGTTAGCACATCCCTTCTCCAAAAGAGGCCAAGATGAGTGAATCTGGGGCAGAATGAGCAGGACTAGTAAAGAAGACTCTTGGAGGAGAAAGTGTCCTTCTTCCCCTACAGCACTAGTCACGTCGACTGACAGCCACAAATATAAAAGACGCCAAGAGCCCCGGGTAGCTGGAGGTATTTTTGTAATGTAGTATGCGTGTTTGCTTCTTAATGACACAAGAGGAGTTGTTTCCAAAAAATATTTTATTTAAAAAAATTTAAATATTTACTATTTTTATTTTTTAGTACACGTGCAAACTTTCCACGTGGAAACCTTATGTACTTCACGCATGTACTAATAAACTAAAATTATTTTTAAAGATCTTTAGTAGTATGCATGTACCACACATAAGGACTACATTCACTGAGGGGAACTGGCACATGCATATAACACATCTTAATTCTTTTTACTTCTCTTCCTCTCCCTTCCCTCCTGACTCCTGTATGAGGATCTGAGGAAAAACTAATCTTAAATTGACATTTCCAAAAAAAATACTTCCCCAAAAAAACAAACAAAAAAACCCCCCTCTCTAATCTGGAATATTTTGGATAAATCTGTAATATCTCGGATAAATCTGTCATGTCTTGTCTTGAATAAATCTGTAATGTGTCAGAAACACAAAATTATAGTGATATTTACTAGGAATGAAATCAAATGTGGGACGTTGGTATATGTACTAAAATAATTTTTGAAATTAAAAAAATTTTTTAAAAGTAGGGTTTTAGAGAAAAAATGCTCTGTGCCATTAATAAGAAAACATGAGTGCTGTATTACACGAAAGCCCTCCCTTCCCTTCTGGGATGAGAAGAGTCACCGAAAGGTAACGAACGCATTTAAACCAGAGGAGAGGGAAATGTCATCATCCACTGTCTTCTCCAAGGAGTCAGAAGAGAATTTACTTGCTATCATTAGGTTGCTACAAGGGAACCAACTCTGTTTTAAAATCTGATTTCTATATAAAAAAGTAACGTCCTTGTTTATATGCTAAAAAAGTAACACAATGCTTTAATGGGAAATGAGAGTCCTGGCCTTCTTATTTCTAAGATATATCATTCTTTAAAGCCAACCCAGTTAATTCATTGGGCTAGTTCTCTGAATATTACCTTCTCATTTTTTAATGACAAGTTTGTGTCAGTATTTTTTGATTTATCTTTTTAAATCTTTACCTCTTTGCTTCCTATGATTCCCAGTATTTGTCTATCGAATTTTGGGTGAACTCAACATTTAGCATCTCCATTAGCGTGATCACATAAAGATTATTCACTGCTGAGCCAGTGTTAACATTCCCTGTATAATTTTTTTGTTTATTTTTCCTAGAGCTTATTATTCCCTTTCTTGAGGTTTGCTTTCTTTTCTCCATTTCTGTCACTAAATTGTTCTTCTTAACAAAACTTTTTGTTGCTTACCTTAGTTCCTCATTTTGCTAGAGCTTATCCTCTTAGAGTTTTCTTTTCTTTTTTTTTTTTTTTGAGACAGGGTCTCGCTTTGTAGTTCAGGCTGGCCCTGAACTCAGCCTCAAACTCACATCACAGCAATCCTCCCGCCTCTGCCCCCTGAGTGCTGGGATTACAGGCATGAGCCACTGCATCTGGCACTGTGGCATGTGGTTCTGATTGCTGGTCGTTAAGAGTCATCACACCCGGCATTGTTGTATGTAGTTACCCGGGATCTAACCTGGGACTTTGCTCTTGCAAGGGAGACACTGGAACCACTGAGCTAAATCCTTAGCTCAAGACTCTTCTTAAAAAGTCAAGATCAGATCTGTTAAATAACTATCAGATTCTAAAATTCACGATAAATGCTATGGAAGACTCCAAAGCACTAAAAGTTAGGTACACTGTCATTTTAGCGGTTTTATACTACCCTAATATATGCCTGTTTCAAAATTTATAGAAGAAATACTAAATTTTTCTACATGTTTCTAATTCTTTGTTAATATAAGTGATGCGATTATGAACATAAATTATACAAATCTGTATTTAAAGGAGTATTTCTGCAGGATAAATTCCTAGAAATGGACTAAGTCTAGGCATATGAGCATTTTAGATTATAACAGAAAGTGGACGTGTGATCAAATCGCTGGGATGTGAAAAGGTTACACAAGAGAAAACCGTCTGAGGCCACACAAGGCTTCTGACGCTGGCCAGATGTCTCACCGTGTGCAGCCTCAGAGAGAAGGAAGAGGGTGTGGGGAGGGCACATAGATGCCAAAAGCTACAACCCATAGGCACCTCCCTGATGGTGATTAGGGGCATAAACAAAGGAGGCAGCTTCACTTTTCCACGGTCATGTGCTTAAGTCCACCAAGAATCTGGCTAACTTTGCTTATAAATTATTTTCAAAAGAAGTAAATAACTTTCCATTCGGACTACATTGCCCTAAAAGCTTGCCAAAAAATGAAACTCAAAATACAAGAACATAGATGAATTTGCATGTTATTTAAGACAAACCTCTGAATTCCTAGAGGAGAGCATTTTGTCAGCAGGAGAAAAGGCAGTGAATCATTTTGCTCAGATGGTGTGACATTTAATTAAATGTTCTGTGACAACAACATAGTTAGGAAAAATCATATAGGTACTTGTGCAGATCAGAGGGAGAAGACGAGAGGCTCAGAAGGAGCTCTCTCGCCCAGACTGCTCTGACCGGCACAGATGGCCCGGACGCCGGGCAGGCCAGAGTGAGCTGTGCTCCACACGGCTGGCAAGGTGTCCTTGGCGCCTTCTCTCGGTTCTTGATTCTCAGCTACAGCCCTGAGGCTTGTGCATAAAATGAGGAAATCTGCGTTTCACCAGGCACTCTTCCCTTGTCTGGCTTTTCAATTTACCAAAAAGATGGCTCTGAAAAAGGGAGGCTGTGGGATGCCAGGTGCAGCAGTGCCCTCTTATCAGTGCCCACCGGGCCACAGGCGCAGGCTATGGTGTTTGTACTTCTCTGATATCTCAGGCTCATTAAGCCTGGAATTTTTCAATTGTAAAACATTTTTTGCCCTTAAAAACAACTTTATTGAGGAATGACTTACAAACCGTACAATTAATCTGCTTTAAGTGCACATTTCAATGACTTTTAGTAAATGTATTAGGCTGTACAACCATATCACAATCCAATTTAAAACATTTGTACCCCCCCCCCAAAAGATTCCTCATGTCCATCTCCCTATTCCCACCCAGCCTTGGAAGCAACTAAGGTTCTTTCTGTCTCTAGAGATTTGAATTTTTTTTTTTTTTTTTTTTTTTAGGTTTTTGGAGACAGGGTCTCGCTTTGTAGTACTGGTTGCTGCTGGGTGTGGGTCTCCACACCCAGTATTGTTATGTGGTTACCGGGGAATCAAACCCGGGTCCTTGCACTTGCGAGACAAGCGCCGGAACCACTGAGCTAACTCCCCAGCCCAGAGATTTGCATTTTTTGATCTTTTCAAATAAATAGAATCATAGAGTTATATTATAGAGTCTTTTCTGCTTCTTTTATATAATCTTTGAGATTCATTCATGTTGTAATAAACAAGCACAGTATTCCTTTTCAGGCTGAGTAATGTCAGTGGCTATACTACATGATGTTCATTCACTTATCAAGTGAGAAGTATTTGAAATATACCTACCTTGTGGTTATTAGTTATGCTTTTATTAATATTTTTGTCTAGTTCCTTACATGAAGATACATTTTCACATTTCTTATATCTAGAGAGCAATTTCTGGGGCATGTGGTAAACAACTAACTTTAAAAGGAACTATTTCAGAGACACGATCATTTTACATTTAGCCAGGATTACAACTTTTCATTTGTCTACTGTGTGAGAAGGCCCGCTTTTGATCCTTAGTATGTACTCCCCACCCCCAAAGGAGTACCTGTTTCTCCACATCCACGTCCTTACTGACACTTACTATGTCTTTTTATTATAGTCAGTCTGGTGGGTCTGAAGTGGTATTTCACATTTCTCTAATGACTAATGATGCTAAGCATATCTGTTAAGTATCGAGTGGCCATTTATCTTTCTTGATGAAATATCTGTTCAAATCTCTAGTCAGCTTTTTAAAATGTCAACCCTACAACACTTTTAAAATACAAACAGAAAAGCACCCAAAACAAACTCGTAATATAGATGAGCATCTCAGCCATACGGCACATCTGGTTCCATAGATTCTCTTAATGCCCAGAGCGCCAGGCGCCTCTACCAGGCTCTGTTTAATCCTGCTGCTCTAAACAAGAAACAGTGAGTGGATGACAGCACCTACTAAAGAATTTACTGGCAAGGAACACCGTTTCTCTCTAATTTCTAGACTGGCCATAATCTCTAGAGAGAAAAACACACAACAACCCCTTAAGGACACAAAGGCTCTCGTGGCTTTCCAGAAGATGACATGAGAGAGAAAGCATAACATGCCAGGGGCTTGAGGATGTAGCTCAGTGGTACAGTATTTGCTTAGCATACACAAAGCCCTGCATTTAACCCACAGCACCAAAACATACCTCAAGATAGTACAGAGTTAATGTGCAACCTCATTATATCAGCAAAATCAAAGAAAGTATGGGGAGTTGAGAGTAATTTATATGGCTGAGTAGGAAGGTAGTAAAGATCCATTCCTCCTCTTAAGAACATGGTTTACTTAATCTGCTCTTTGGTATCATCATCATAATGATGTTCAAAAGACTCCCTCTAAGCAAATAGTCCAGATAGAAAAATAGGTCAGTGGAATATAATAGATGATCCAGAAATAGACCTGTATCTTTCTGGTCAATTAGTTTTTGGATAAAGTATCAAAGTACTGCAATGGATGTGATGGTT